>NJEV01000386.1:0-21245 GCA_002591385.1 Cordyceps sp. RAO-2017
GCAGCCGCGGGAGCAGCAGCCGCGGGAGCAGCAGCCGCGGGAGGCCGTTCCGGCGGCGTCATTCCGAGAACCGACATGGCCGAGGGGTCCTTGGGCCCCGGCCCCGGCCCCGGCCTGTGGTTGGCCTTCTGCCCGAACTTCGCCTGGAACGCGCTGTTCCCCTTGCTGCTTGCCGCCACCTGCTTGCCCTGTTAGAGTCTTCCGCTCCCGCTCGCTTCTCTTGTCTTGCCATCTTACCCGCTTGATTCCGCCTTGCCCCCCCGGAGCTGCCTTCTCCCGCTGCCTGCCGTCCGATGTAGCCGCTGCCGACGTGTGTATGACGGGTGGTCCGGAGCTGGACCGGGGCGTCACCTCATCCGCCTTGGCCCCCGACGGCTTGTAGTCCCATGCTCCGGCGGGAGGAGACGAGGCCGGGGCACCGCCCGCCGACACCCTCGACCCGGCCGCCCCCTCCTCGCCCTCGGGCGCCTTCACCTCCTGGGCCGGCGCATCCCACATCTCAATCTCCTTGGACACGGCCGCGCTTGGCATCGCCGCCGCCACGCTGCCCGCCTTGGCCTGCTCGAGCGGTCGCCGGAACATGGACACGATGTCGCCCCGCGTGTACCGGTCTCGCGCCCGCGCATCTTCAATCAGTTTCTTCCAGAACTCGCCTTGCACCAGCGCCCGCGAGTCGCCCAGGATCCAGAGCGACGACTTGGCTCGCGTCAACCCCACGTTCATCCGCCGGATGTCCGTCATGAAGCCGATGCCGCCCGTGGCGCTGGCTCGCACGCACGAGAAGATGATGATTTCGCATTCTCGGCCCTGGAACGCGTCCGTTGTGTTGAACTCGATGACGTCCGTGATGCCCTCGCCGAACCGGTTCCTGAACCGGCTTCGGAGTTCGTACAGCTGTGCCTTGTACGGCGTGATGATGCCGATCTTGCCCGTCAGGTCGCAGTTCCGGTACTTGTTGCTGAACGACTCGAACATTTGAAGAGCAACGTCGAGCTCCTTCGTGTTGACGAGTGACTGGCCCTTGCGGCCCCTCTCCTGAGCGCCCTCCACGTCGAAGAAGCGGTACGGCCCGAGCAGGGCGCTGCTGTGCCACGGCCTCTGCCGGAGCTGCAGCATGTTCGGCCCGTCCTGGAGCTGTCCCTCGTAAAACTCCCGGCTCGGGAACATGCTGATCTCCGGGTGCATGCGGTACTGCGTGTTAAGCAGGTGGATGCTCTCGGGGTGGTTCTGCTGCATCCGCACGAACAAGCTCTGGTTGTAGCCGAAGCGCGCTGCCGACTGGGACAGCACCGTCGGCGGCAGCTGCTTGGGGTCGCCGACCAGGATGCACTTGCAGCACCCGTACTTGAGCGGGATCAGCGCGCTCAGCTCCACGCACTGCGCCGCCTCGTCGATGATGACCGTCTCGAACTCGACGTCCAGGTTGCGGAACATGTCGTGCCCGCTGCCGCTGAGCGTCGCGCACAGCACGTGCGCCGAGTTGAGAATCTCCTGCTGCACCTGCCGTCGCCGCATCTCCATTTCGCGCGCAATCGAGTTGCCGCTGTCCTTGTTGGCGTCGATCCGCTTCCCAATGTCCATCTGCCGCCGCTTCAGGTCCTCGAACTGCCGTGCCAGGCTGTTGTAAGCCGCCCGGTCCTCCTGCCCTTGCGCCTCCTCCAGCCGCGGCCTGAGCAGGCTCAGCTCCCCCTTGATCTTCGCCGCGTCCTCGTGAAGTTTGTCGCGATCGGCTCGGGCCTTATCCCTAATGTTGTCGCCTTCCAGCCGTGCTCGCACCAGCTCGTCGAGAGTCACATCCTTGACGGCCGCGTTGATCACGTCACTTCTCCCGAGGCGGAGGACGTTGATGCTTCTAGCCTTGCCACCTACCGTCTTGATGCCGCCCTTCAGCCGCAGCACGAGCTCGTCCACGGCGGCGTTGCTGGGAGCACACACAAGCAGTTTCTTCGGCCGAGTCTGGGCGCTGGCGTTCAGCACATTGAGCGGCCGTGCCGGTCCGCCCACGGGCACGCCGCCCGTTTGCTGGCCCAGCTGCTCCGACAGCAGCGACCCGACCATGGCGATGATCGTCTTGGTCTTTCCTGTACCCGGAGGTCTTTTTCCCTTCTGCGTCAGCTAGAGTCTTGGCTTCGCGCCCTGCCCGCGCAGGGCCTGTGTCTACTCACCCCTGGATCAGAGTGAAGCCGTCATTCTCGTAGGCTCCCAAGACGGCCAAGGCTTGGCCGTGGTTGAGAGACCAGTTCTGCATCGCGTTGGCCACTCTTTCCTCTGCGTAGCGGAGGATCGGCGACGGCTGCGCTTGCAGGATCTCATGCATGAGGTCGTAGTACTGCAGGCTCTCCAGTGCGGCATATTCCCTCTCGATCGTCGTCATGTTGGTGAGCTTGATGACGGACAGGCGAGATCCCGGCGCGAGCACCTGTGACATCGGGTTTTGGCGCGATGTCACTCGACACGTGATTTCGACAATCTCCTTTTTGTATGTGATGCGGTGAACCCGCGCCAAGCAGTTCCGGGCCGCGGGGCTCGTCAGGGGACTGTCGTCCTCGGATACGACCAGAATGTCACCCTCCGAGAGCCCTCGTTCTCTGTTCTGCGAGACGGGCATGGTGAAGGTGGCCTCCAGGTAGCTGTCTACGCTCGCGCGGCCGGCGATTTTCGTCTCGAAGGGCTGGGACGTGACCTCGTTCTTGGCGGTGACGAAGGACAGCCAAGCTTCCGATGCGAGCAAGGGAAAGAAGGTCTCCTGGTAGGCCCTCGGGTCGGGATACTTGGTGGCAACCTCGGAAGCGGCCGGACCGCTCGGCGGGTCGTTGCCCTCGTGGAAGATGTCCCAGGATAGGATCGTGTTATGCAGCCTGTCCATGGGCGGGATGAGGCGCGCTCTCATCTCCTTGACCGACCGCACTTGTCGCGTCTTCTTGACCGGCCTGCGAAGCCGGTCGAGCAACGCCTGCCGTCGTTGCCTCTCGTGCTCGTCCATCTTCTGGTCGCCGGCGCTAAGGGCGGCGAGTTGAGCGTCGGTGTCCGAGTCATCGCTCTCAGCCTCCGATTCCTCGTCGGAGCTGTTGACCATGATCTCGCTCCTGGTCGAATGATCTTTGCCCGTCAGGCCGAGGCTTTGGATGCCAGAGCCTTCGCCCGGCACGATCTCTCCCCGAATCTGTCTGGCTCTCGTGATGGCTTCGGCATCCCTCCTCGCCCTCTCTGCCTTTTCTCTCTGTCTGCTTTCCTTGAGAGCTGAAATTGACTTGGCGTCCGGCAACTTGGGCAACGCTTTTGCCTTGGCTTGTCGAGCACCGATCTGCTTCAGGATGGGGCTGTTGAGCGACTTGCTCAGCTCGAGTACATCGTCTCGATTTGACCTGCTCGATCGGGGTGTCGTTGAAGCTGGTGCCGATTTGGACCAAGCATCGAGCTTGCTTTGCTTCTTTATCCTCTCCTTGCCAGCTTCAGATAGGTTATTTGAGCTGCCCGACGCCAAATCTATCTGCACAATCTGAGCATCCTCATCGTGACCAAGTGCCTGCAGCAGCTCAGCGCGCTCCTGGTCATTCAGGTTGGTAGCCCTCAAATATTTTCCGGGGGTTTTGGTGGGCACGCAAGCGTCCACTATGAGCCCGCGCGACTCCGCATTGATCTCAAGGTTGTACTCTCTGAGACGGGTCAAAATCTTGCATAGCACTCGGACCGTTACTTCAACAAGCCAGCGGTCCTTGAGACGGATCATGTTTTCCATGCCGCGGATGTTGTTTTTGGCCGGCGCGAGGATCATCCTCATCGCATCCTCGACGTCCTTGCCGGGCGCTATGGTGGTCGTCAGAAGTCCGTCCTCGGCGATGAGCGCCTCGGCAAGCTCCATGATTGCTCGACAAAACTCAGTCATGACTTTGTTGTTAATGTAGCGAGACCAGGTTTCAATGTTCAGGCATGACTTGGAGACGAAGCGCCATTGCTCGTTCCACCACCGCAGAATGGCCGCCGCCAGTTTCGCGTCGATCGACTTGATTCGCAGAACGCCAATAGTAGGGTCGACGAGGCCCTGGAGAACACAGCGACTCATGTTAAGGAGTTGTCTGACGGGCCCCCAGGGATACGGCGGTCGCATGGTCCGTTCCATTGTCCAGATGACAGATGAGAGTAGCTGCTCAGTATGAGCACGAGCCAGGTTCTCGAGTGCTGCGTTGCGCGTCATCTCGTCGGTCCAAGTCTTGAGTATCTCGGCCGAAGCTTCAGCAAGACCGGGCTCGCCGTGGACTGAAAGCCCAACGATAGCCTGGAAGGGAAGCCGATCGGCGAACAGCCTGTCCAACGCCGGGCGATCCAGTTCGGAAATGCGGCCAAGAATCTTGACAAGGACTGTTGTGATGCCTTGAAAGGTCTTGTTGAATGTCTGACCCGATTCTTCGAGCTCCGCCTCTCTCTTTTGAAGCCTGATCTGTTCGACCGAAATGAGCGGGCCGAGGCACGTCAGGATATCTTTGGCCAAGCCAACTTTGTCAGACGAACCGTCGAACATTTCGACAATGCTCTCCCAGTATGCTGTCGAATCCCGAGTGATGGTCGATTGGACTTTCTTTTGGTCATGGACTGTGTTGAACTCTTCGGAAAAAAGCTTCACGTCCAGCTTCATGGCGGTCAGGAGGAGGGCTTTGGCCGCGTCGGCAACCTTGACAGTCGTCCAGCCCTCCTTGCTGGGGCCCGAAGATGTGAGATTTCGCAGAAGCAAGTTTTTGTACTTGACAACGAGGTTGAAGGTCGCGCTGGCGTATAGATGGGTGGTGCCAGAAGTGGTCTGGACTTTTGGGTCCAAAAAAGATTTGAGTGTGAAGCTCAGGGCGTCGAAGCCGGCGCGAATGCAGGCGGCTTGCCCCGGTTCACCGATGGTCGGATCCTTGACCAGGGACTCAAACAGCGTGTGCATCAAGCCTTCGCAGGCATCATATCGGTGGTCGCGGCTCAGCGACTGCAGCCATGGGTGAATCCAGGATGTGGGAAAAGGGACCACCTCATGATTGCCCGAGTCGAATCCGCTCCAGCAATCTTCCAGAGACTGTCGAAGCAGGTTCTTGTAGAGAGGACTGCTGAAGAGCATGTCGGCGATGACGTTGGGCTTCGCCTCGCCAATCACGTCCCAGAAAGCCTTGGGTGCCTTGTTCAATAGCCCCGTGAGGACTCGGATGGTGGTCACGAGCACTCCCTCGGAGTAGCAGTGTTGGATGTGAAGGAACAACAGATTATACACGTTGTTGTTGGATCCCCCTGAGCAACCCTCGAGGCTGCCAAGTCGACTGCGAATGAGGTCGTTGGTCATGGTCCTCAAAACTTCCTCAAAGCCTTCCCAGAATCGCTGGATGTCAAGGTAGTCCTCGCTCGTGGCGCGAGAAAGGTCCTTTTTACTGATCTCGTCGATAGCCTTGATGAGGCCGCCATTTACGGCCCAGTCAAACTGCTCCTCGGTCATGGACTCACTCCCGACGGACTTCCAATTTTCCCGGGCCCACTTGACGCGGTCCTCGACTCTCGGGTCGAAGAGAGAGTAGGTCATGCCGGGAAGGGGGTCTCTCGTGCCCAGCTTCAGATAGTTTTTGCCCTGCAGCCTCATGAACACATACTGGAAGACTTGGCGGTGCTCGGGGGCGGCGATGTAGGGCACGCAACAGAGGGCCTCGTAAACAGTAATGAGGACTTGGGGGAGATGCTCGCCAAACTGCGCCTTCTTGAACGTCGCACCGCTCTCCTCGATGTCTTCGATGAACTTTTTGGCCCAAGAGAGGTTTTCATTGATGCGAGCGATGTCAAGCCGGTCGAGCAAGTCCTCGATGTGGAGTATGGCGTCCTGGTTCCATCGTCTGTGTGCTGTCTGTCAGTGAAGCTCCCCATCATGGTCGGAGCACGTACTCGGAGAACTTCTGTAGGTAAGCCCTGCGCTTCATGTGCCAGTTGAGAACACATTCCGAGCACAGCTTGAGGCAGTTCTCCAGCCGAGTTGTAAAGCTTTCGAGCCAAGCGCCAGCGTCTGCTTTGTCAAAGCCGAAGATCAAGCTGTTCCAGTAGGTGATCTCGATCCGGCGCTCGGCGTCTTTGATGCGAGCCTGCTTCTCCTCGACGGAGATGTTGGATTCGGGATCGTTGAGTGACTTGTAATTTTCCTCGTCATCGTTATCGATCTTGGGGCAGAGAATATGGTGCTCGCTGGGGATGTTTCGTAGTTCTCCGAACCACCTCGGGAGATCCTCCGTGAGATCCGTCATAGTATCGTGTGGCTGTGGCGGAGCATGGCTCCGGATCCGAGGCTCTCTCTGTGTCGATTCGTGCGAGCAAGCTTTGCCGAGGAGAGGGAGAGGAGGAAGATGGAGAGGGCAAGCTTTGGATGACTGTGCCCCCAGAAAACCTGAGGCCCGGTTGATGCAAGACGAGGACGAAGAGGCGTGAGGAGTAAACAAACGGGCGGGGGAAGTCAAACAGAAGGTAAGAGTCGAAGAACAGGCGGGCGTCTGTCGGGGTGCGGAAAACTGCTGTATGTGGTCTCCTGGTCAACGTTGCCCGGTCGCGGCCTCGCGTCCCGGGGCGGTGGCGAGAGCGAGTGCACGGGATGGGGGATGGAAGCTCGGCCAGCCCCGTGCCTTACCGAAGACTCGCCCCTATGATGCTGGGATGAAAAGGCGAGGGATGGGCGCAGTCGCCGTGAGAGGAATCGTAGGAAGTGTGGATGGAAGTTTGGAAGCTGGGCAGAGGCAATCAACGCGTTAACTCCCTGGTAGGATTCGCGTAGGCCTGCAGGGTGCAGCTGGCCAGGGTTACGTTCCGCCTCCGAAGCTTAGTCCAGGTACCAAGTACCGGTGCCGGCTGGCTGCTGGCAACTGGCGCGATGGCGGCCCGTGCGCTTCGGATCTCGGCGAATAGTGATGCCGATTTCGACCTCGGATCGCATCCGCGCCGCCCAGAATGCTTCGGATTCACGCCAACCTTGTTCAATTTCCCCGTCCGATCGGCTGGCTCTCGACTCCTGAAGATGCTGGCGGAGCGAAGCGCTATAGGGAATTCTCAGGCGGTAAACCAGGAGTCCGGGGGGCCGGGCAATGGTGTATAGACAAAAGTCGATACCTGTGTATGTTCCCACAGTCTGGACTGTAATTATTGGGAGCGTATTTAAAAATCAGGCCAAGTGCGAGTGCAGCAGAGCGTTTTGTACGCAAAGTCTCGCAATATGTTCTCAACTGTAATTTTACTCCTATCTGTGGCTGTCGGTGCCGTGTGAACAAACCGAACTACGTGCTTCATTTCAAGGCAAACCGCCTGGCGGCCCTACACTACATAGAAGGAGCCCGCAAGCATTTTGCATTGGCACATGACGCCTGTGAGGCACTTGCAGCCACCTGCAAACGAGACCAGCCGGAAGCTGTTTTTTATTGGCTCATTCAAATGAGCTCTACCTGCACACCTACCCGTGAGTGGGCCGGTTTCCTCGCACACCGACTTCCTTCGAACTTGAACTCTCTGTGCCATGAGCAAACGACGTGATCTCCAACCTCAAGCTCTGACCTCTCTCTGTCTCTGTCTCTTTCTCGCACCCCCACATCAGTCAACAGCTCTCTTTATTCTCTCCTTCATAGCTCTCTCTTCTCCTTCCATCAACCTCTCTGATTCCTCTCCTCTCCTTTGCATTTCGTCCCCTCAATCCCTCTTTCTTCTCTTGCACATCTCTCTTTCTTCTCCTGCATCTCTCTCTCTCTCCTCTTATATATCTCTTTCTTCTCACTTACATCTTTCTCCCTTTTTCACTACAGCTTACTCCCTTGTATCTTATCTCTCTGTCTCTCTTCTCTCTTATAATTCTCTCTCTTCTCTCTCTTAGCTCTTTCACCTCTCTCCCTCCCTCTCACTGCACACTCTCCACTCTTTTACATCTCGTCTTATTTCTATCTATAGTGCAACAATGCCGCGCAGTACTTCATCATCATGCACGCTCGTCGACGACACCGAAGTTGAATTCGTCGACGACATCGAAGTTGTGTCTGGTCCACAAGACATCTTCGGGGAGATCACCATCGATCTCACCGAAGACCAAATCGATGCCGCCGCGGCTCGGGACTCAAGCCCGCGTAACGGCGAGCTCCTGATTGACAAGATCAGAGTCAGTAACGAAGTCATACGACGGGGCGACTTTATCCAAGTCTGCGGCAGTCAAGTGGGAAGACATCCCGTCGATTTCGTGCAGATCAAGATCATTGTGGAAGCTCGCAGTAGAGAAGTGACTTTCCGGGGAAGGCCGTTTACGCGCACCCGGAATCTGGAGGGCAAGCTTCAGAGGAAGTCAAATGAAGTTTGCGTGCTCGAATATCTCAAACTCGACGCGAATCATGCCGTCCCGGATCATCCCATCCTCGTTGACGTCAAGATGGATCAGGTCGTTAGAAGACGGAAGCTGCGGGTCACCAATACGATTTTCCCCACGTATCGGTCCATCCCGCCCTTGGCAATGGGAAGAAACGCCGCGCAATCGGGAGATCGGGGCGGCATCTTAGTCTGTCGGTGGAAGTACAAAGTTTACTTTACCATGCAGGGTCAACGATTGCGACCCGAAGAGGAGGCTATTGAGAGGATGTCTGCGCTTGAAGTGTCACAAGATTCATTTTACCGCCAATCGGACGACGAGCTTCGGTCCTATTGGCGAAAGGTTCAAGAACGGAATGAGAGTCACACCAACTTGATCGATCTGGAAGCTTCGTCTGGCCTGCAAGCACCAAGAGCCGCCACGAGAAGTGTTGGACATAAATACACCATGTTTGATGCCTTTTCTAGTGCCGGAGGCGTCTCACGAGGTGCACAGAGCGCCGGCTTCAAAATCAAATATGCCGTCGACCGATCTCCCGATGTCTGGGAGACTTACCGGCGCAACTTCCCGCAAACAAGGCTGTACAAGATGGGAGTCGACGAGTTCATAAACACAACACAAAATCAACAGATGCGCGTGGACGTTGTGCATTTATCGCCGCCATGCCAGTATTTCTCGCCGGCGCACACCAGAGACTCTGCGAACGATGGCCAAAATATCGATGCGACTTTCGGGTGCAACGCACTGATCAAAAAGCTTCGACCTCGTCTGATCACTGTAGAACAAACGTTTGGGATCACCCACGAGAGACACAAAAACTATCTCCACTTGTTAATCAATGACCTGACGGAGTACGGGTTCTCTCTTCGATGGAGAGTCATCCGCCTCTGCACTTGGGGCTCTGCGCAGGACCGGAAGAGACTCGTGATCATTGCGGCCGGTCCGGGAGAGGCTCTCCCACCCTTTCCAGCGGCCACCCACTCGGAGACGGGGGGAGCAGGACGCAAGCCCTTTACCACTATACGTCGGGCAATACGTGGCATTAGAGCAGGGCAAGGAGACGAGCTGCACGATGTCAGAGCCGTGAAGCGTCATGTGCCACCACGAACACCTCTCGGCCCCGGCCGACTTGCCGGCACGATCACGACGGGTGGCGGAGAGGTCTACTACCCGGACGGAAGCAGAGACTTGACCTTGCGGGAGCTTGCGTGCCTGCAAGGGTTTCCAGACGACCACCAGTTTGCGGGCAACAAAACCAGTATCCGGCGGCAGATTGGGAACGCTTTCCCGGCCAACACGGTGCAGGTGCTGTACCGACACCTGAACAACTGGCTGCTCAGGTCGGACGGCCGGGAACCGCTATCGGCAGCCAGGCGTTTTATGGTCCTGGATGAGGGCGACGTCGAGGAGGTCTCTGTCATCGGCTCGCGCGCTCGCTGGGTGCGACGAACAGCGCCTGAGCCGGTACGCGCCAGGAGTGATGTGATGATGACATTTTCAAGACGCCGTAGACGAAGGGCGATGGACCTGACTTTCGACCTGACTTGAACAGCGTGTTGAGGGGGTATGGAAGGATGGGATAGGATAGGGGGCCGACCTGGAAGGCATGCATTGGCTGTCTATCTGTAAACAAGTATCACGTCTCCGGCCGAGAGTCCAGTCATCTGGCTGAACTCGAGAGTTGCGGACTCGCGTATGGGGGAAGGCTCTGTGTTCTCTTGTCGTCTACCAGGCAGATCAGGACTGATTTCTTCATAACGACAACGGGCTGAGATTGGATGCCAACGGGAGCTGCTCGTGCCGTTCAGCGGCCGCCACTGCTAAGCGAGAGGGAGTTGCCCTGCTCTGCCCCCGGGACTGCCTTCTGTCAGGCCCGAACAGTGCTGTTCAGGCACCCAGGTGCCAACGAGCCAGGCGGTCCAGGGCCGGCGAGGCTCCCAAACAGCTGTCAGGTGATTGCCACGGGCAACCTGGAAGCCCGGGCTGAATCACTCCAGGCCTGCTGCAGCGCGTTCGCTTCTTTTTAATCCGGCCAGCCACTGCAAACATTTCCCTCTTTTCTTTTCCCTCCTTCACCCTCCTTCACCCTCCTTCACCCTCACCCACACTCTCATCGTCTCCCATCCAGCCCAAATCTTTGACGATATCTTCCATCCCGACCATTTCTTCCCTTCTATCCATCTCTTCCATCCCTTCCATTTCTTTCATCCTACCATCTCGTCCATTTCTTCCATCCCACCCATCACTTCCTACCTACCTAGAAAACCACCAGAGGTCGCTGCGGCAGGCACTCCATCTTCCAAGGTAACCCTGCCATGCCGCGTCCTGCCCCCCCTCTCCTTTTCGTCTCGCTCCTCCTCTACGGCTTCGTCGTCCTCTTTCTCCTCTTCCTTCTCTTCCTCATCCAGCTCTTCCTCATTCTCCTCATTCTGCTCGCCACAGAGCACAAGCAGGCGTATCCCAAGATCTCATACTGACGCGACAATGTCTGGTTCTTCACAGCCCTCGAGGGTCGTCGACACAAGCCCTCTGACAATCACATCATCATGGATTCCGACTATGAAGAAGACCCTGACTTCCGAAGAGTGCCTCAAACAGTATGCCACAGCGCCACAGCTTGTTCGAACGCCCAGTGACCCCTTGACTGCACAGGCTCTGGATTTACGCAACACGTTCAGCCACGTCGACGAGTACGTCTGGCGCTTCAAGGAAGGCACTCTCATCGAAATGGCCAATGAGCGAACGGCCATCCTGCGCATGAATCAGAGGCCGATTTTTTACGAGGCGTGGCCCATCGCCCCCATTCCCGGCATGACAAATAGCTTCACCAAGTCATACCTCGTTCTTGTCAAAATCCCCCCTGGTGAATCGGGCGATACCTTCCCCACCAGCACGGATCGTTTTTCTATCAGCATGGTCACAAAGGTCCATCGACCCGATGGTACTTATCCTCTGCTCGACCTCCAAGCCTCGCGAATCCAGAATCCGTACGAGAAGATGGACGATGTGCAGCGCCAGGATGTCAAGCGATGCGCTGCTTTCAAGGTCGAGGTGGCTCGCGCGTGGGTCAACGACGACGGCGCCACAGTCGAGATAGACCTCATGGCCCAATTCAATACTGCTACTTTCATCGGCGATGGTGCTAACATCAGACTCGACGAGGCTCAGAAGCAGATGATCACTATCCGCTGGGAGTTTTCCTCTGCGACGTATGACGCCGAGCTCGCGGCTCTGCGTCGTATGACGCAACGTCATCGCTTGCCGGAGATGAACCCGACTCCCAAGTCGTACACGGCCTTTCACACGATCCTAGACTTCCAGAAAGCTCCCTGGGTGGAGGTCGTCGACCTCCACGCTCATTTCCCACAGATCAGGAATCCCGCTCGTCGTGATTATGGCATTTCCGACGTCTTGCTGGACAAGCTCGACGCGTTCAATGAAGACCATCAAGCAGCACTCGACGGCCTCAGACACATACCGAATGGCCTCTACCTCGTCAACGGCTGTCCAGGTGCGGGCAAGACGGAGTGGAACATGGTCCTCGCGGCCCTTGTCCAGTCGAGAAAGAGCCCTTTGTCCAAAAGAGAGCACAGCCCGATACTGTTCCTGGTGGACATCAACAAGACGGTGGACGATGCGGCCAACCGCTACTATCGTCTTTGCAAGGCATTGGGTCTGAAGCTGCTTATCATACGCATGCATGGATGGCCGTATGAGATGCGTAACAGCTCCCGACTGAACAGCAACGCTGCAGGGCGAGGGCAGAGCCAGGCGGAGCTCGACTTCACAAAGAGGTTCCTGACGACCGTGGGCATCTCTCGAAATGTAGCAGCGGACCGAGCCGCCGACGTGGCGCCGACTCTGGACGAGGCCGCGTGGGAGTTCTACGAAGCCCACAAGTCTGTCAGCTTCCGAGGCCTGAAGATACACTTAGCCCGGCTGGATGCTGGGGTGCCTCTGGACAGCGAGGATTGGAAGGCGCTCCGCAATCAAGTCACTGCCCTGTACCGTGCCGTTCTAGCCAAGGCCGACTTCGTGGCGACGACGCCCGTGGCCGCCTACGGGAGCTTCCCCCAGCTGTTCGCGCCCGACTTGATTTTCATGGACGAGGCCCCACACTGCCGAGAGCTATCGTCGCTGATTGCCATTGCCTTCTTCACCCCTCTGGCTTGGATCTTTACCGGAGACGTGAAGCAGACGCGCCCCTTTGTCAAGTGCGGCGACCGTCAGCAGAGCGAACGCGAGGGACTGTTGTTCAACCCCTTTGGCGCGCAGCTGCAGACGAGCATGATGGCCAGGGCAGCAGCCGTCGGCGCCATCAACACGCAGCTTTTGGTGAACAACCGCAGCTTCGGAAACCTGCACCGGCTCGCCTCGCGGCTGTTTTACGACTACGACATGATCTCGGGCTATGAGAGGGAGGCGAGATATCCGGCCAGCACCCTGCATCTCAAGCGCTATCTCGAGGGGCTGGGTACAGCAGTTGCGAATATTCGAGAGAATCGGGTCGTGGTGGACCTGTCGGGGAGCCGCGAGGAGTCGTCGCGCGAGAGCTTCTGGAATCCAGCCCACCACGAGTGGATCGTGCGCCAGGTGCGGGACCTGCTCGACGACGAGAACTTCCGCAGCATCCCGGACTCGGCGGGTAACAGCCATGGCGGAACGGTGATGATCTCGACCCCATACAGCGGTGCAGTGCGCCACTACCACGTGGCCGTGAAAACTTGGCCGGCGGAGCTGCAGAGCAGGGTCGAGGTGCTCACCGTTGACAAGGCTCAGGGCAACCAGGCCGATATCGTCTTTCTCGACATGGTACGGACGATTCGCCCCGGATTCATGGAAGACGCTCTACGACTGAACGTGGCCATCACCCGGGCCAGGCAAGCAGAGGTCATCGTGATGAATCACGGCATGACAATGAGGGGCCGAGGGCGTGCGCATTTTCTTTCCGCGATCTGGGACGACGCGTCTCGGGACAGACGCCTGCACAAGCTGTGAGATGCATCGTCTGGGTATGACGAGATTGGGGAAAACACCAAAAAATGGTGAGAGCCATCGCCACCTTGCCCGCAGCGCCGGGGGGATAGTCGGAGAGACAGACAGATGGGGAGACGGGTAGACGGACGGACGGAGAGGCGGACGGAGAGGCGAACTGGGATACGGACAGGGATAGCCGGGCTAAGACACAAACTGAGAGACGGAAGAGAGATTCGGACAGAGAGACAGACGGAGATGCGGACAGGGAGACAGATAGTGATGCGGACGGAGTGTTGTCAACAAATCTGTCCTGTTGCACGTGTCGCTACCTACCCCGCGCCTGTTGGTGGCGTTGGACCCTGAACCGTTGGCGCAACGGGCGACGCAGATTAGGCCGGAGATGGTCCACGGAGATGGTCCTCGGAGATGGTCCTCGTCCTCGTCGTGGTATCGTTAGAGTCTACGCACCGCCTCTACATACTGTACTACCGGTACATTCAGCCGGGGTGCTGAGGCTCGTGCCTCGAAGAGGTCTGTCCGGGGTCCGTCTTCTTGCGGGGCGGCGCGTGTCGGCGTCTCGGTGAATGCGACTCATGGGAAGTGGGATGCAAGCTGAGAAGAGTTGGCAAACCGTATCCGTCGGGTGTGCCGTACCTAGAGGAGGCCGACGGTGTAGATGCGTGCAAGGGAGGTACTGGGTTCTTGAGTCTACTGAGCACAGCATGTAGCTCGCCGTCTATAGTGGTGAGTGCGGTTGGAATTCCTCGTACTTTGAGATACTGTGTACTCGTGTATAAGCTATCTGGGTACCTAGGGTACTAATCTCTGTCGACCGGTAGGTACCTACCTACCAAGTAGGTGTTTAGGTACCTAGGTAAGGTAGGCAGGCACCTACAGACATACCTAGGTCTAGTAGGTCATTAGGGGCCCAGGGGACGGGGCGACCGCTAGTGCTGCCGGGCCTTTTTTTCAGCTAGGCCAGAAGCGACGCAAGACTCTAGCTCCCTTCAGCCTCCACTGTTTCGGCAGACCGAGAAGAGGGTAGGCCAGGGAGAGGGAAAATCAGGACGAAGGGAGCACGGTAGAGAGCACTAGGGACGAAGGAAGGGGGCGGCAAGGACGACGATGGAGCCTAGCTGTCGCGGCCGTGACGGAAATCGGCCCCGAGTGTTTCGTCGAGCGCGTTCAGGAGATTGATCTTATCCATCTGCCCGCCGGAGAGCGCTGCATGGGCAGTGTCCCCTGCAGGCCCAGTGGCCGCTGGGCCCTGCTGTGGCCTGTATAAGTAGTACATCATCAGCTTACCTCACGCGCCCGGTGCTGACTGCGTCGCCTCCAGCATCCCGTCCGTCCCACCAGCCGTCGGCCGTATCGAGCCCTGGACCCGTCTCGGCCCTTGCCTCTCTCTGCAACTCTCCATCATGCTCTGACAAGAGGCCAGCGCCTCGACTTGCTCCGATCGCAGCGCCCGCCGCTGCGTCTCGCCGGTCCGCCTCGGCCTCTCTCTTGCCTGCCCAGCAACATCGCCCGCCATCGATTGGCGGCCTCTCCCCGACGTCTTGGCCTGCGCGCGCGACTCGACCTCGCCCGATCCCGAGCCGCTCCCAGCTCCGACCAGGTGAACTCGATCGCGGCCGCGCGCTCTCGGTCCCTCCGACATGGCGGCCGAGGCCGTGCCCCGCCTCGTCGCGTGGGGGTCCGTCGTGAGGCGAGACTTGGATGATGGGGCCATTGCCGGCACCGTCGTCGGCGTCGTCATCGGCGCCGCCCTCATCGCCCTATGCCTCTATCCCGTCGTCATCCACCTCGTCAAGCGGAGGCGCCGCCCCCGGTCCCTCGAGTTCGACGCCGAGCATGGCGCCGCCGCCGCCGCCGCCCGCCACGACCTAGCTGGCCTGGACGACCGCCGCCGCCTTTCATCGACCGACTCCTTCAAGCACGACGGCGACCTGTCCCGGGGCGACAGTCGCGCCGCACCCGTCGCCAGGCAATGGGGCTGGCCGTCTCGCTCCCAAGCTCCCCCGCGCCCCAGGGCGGGCCACTCTCCGCCGCGACAGCTGTCGTCGTCGCTCCCGGACACCATCGCCTCGGACCGCCCGCTTGCGCCCGCCCCCTTCTACGAGGGAGAGTACATGCCCGTGTCCGAGGTGCGCGATGACCACCCGGGCGTTCTCCAGGGCACGAGCGCCGACTACTACAGCCCGTCGATACCGTCCGAGGCCTTCGGCATGGTCACCTCCCCCGACGAAGTCGCCGCCGCCGGCGTCACCGCCAGCCGCGGAAGCTCCTTCAGATACAACGTGAGGCACATGTTCCGGCGCAAGAGTGGCCGCGATGCCGCCGTCGAGCCGTGCCCGCCCGCAGCCAGCTCCGGCGACGGGCAACCCGTCCCATCCGCCGCTCCGCAAGCATTACAAGGCGTGGCCTTGCAGCAAATCACGCCGACGGGGGACCCGGCCGCCGAGCCCTCCGCGCTGTCGCACCAGACGAGCCCGCCGCCGGCCGTCGCTTCAGCTGCGCAAACGTCGGCTTCACCATCTCCTCCTCCACCCAGGCCGCCACCGCAACTTCCCGTCGAACAGCCCGTCAAGGTGTCGTCTCCCTCGCCGCCCGCCCACCCCGCGCCAGGAACGGTGAATCCGATGGATATCATGCCGGCAAGCACCGAGTCCGAGCTCTGGTACCGAAACGAGCACGAGCTTCTCTCCGCCTACCGCCATCCAGCCGCCGTGTCACCGGTGCCGGATCATGAAAAGCGCATGAGCAATCCCGACACGGAACGCGCCCCCTCGGTGGCCCCTCCGACGCCGTCCACGACGGTACCGCACCAGGCCGCCGCCGCCGCCACCGAATCCGCCACCCCAACCCAAGCCAAGGGCCAGGACGGGCCACAAGGAGATGATGTACTCATGACGGACGCCCAGCAGCCGCACCCTGACCCAAGCCCGCCCGCCGTGCCCGAGCCCGGGCGATACCCCAGCCATACATCCGACCTCTCCACCCTCTTCCAAGGCCCGGGATCGACCGATCTCTCCTCCCACAACACACCCTCAACACAGCTAGACAGCCCTACGCCGGAGTCTCTCAACAGCTCCGACTTTCGGCACAGCGTGTCGCCGCAGTCCGGCAACTCGACCCTTAAGATGGGCATCTTCCGCTGCGATGTGCCCGGCTGCCAACAAGTGTTTGACCAGCCACACAAACTCAAGTAAGCTTCCCACCTCGGCCGTCCGCTGAGAATGGCAAAAATGGCAAAAAATGGGGAAAAAAAAAGGAATAGAAAAGCTCACAAGTCTCGGCAGGCATCACCAGCGCTATCACAGCAAGGACCACAAATGTCCGTACGCGAATTGCGAGAAAGGTTTCGGGACCAAGACGCACCTGCACCGCCACATCAACGACAGGCATGAGAAGAAGAAGAAATTCCACTGCTCCGTCCCGGGCTGCGACTATTCCCGGGCCGGCGGCAAGGGCTTTCCCCGCAAAGACAACTGGAAGAGGCACATGATTAAGACTCATCACATGGACCATGCACATCTCCCAGAGCCCATCGAAGTAGATCCGGACACGGCCGCGACATGACGCCGCTGACGGCTCAGCCCCAGCACGCTCCACAGTCGTCGGGAGACTGGGTCGCCCCGACTGTCGGGGCCGGGGCAAACGAGCCGTCGCGCGCCATTCTCAGCCCCCAATTAGGCTCCCCAGTCTGGACCTGTGTACGATGCAGCAGGAGGCCACCGAGAAGGCTGGGGGGCTGGGGAGGCAGAAAGAGGGGATGAGACGGTTGGACCGTCGTGAGACACGGAGGTTGTACTGACTATCGAATTTTGCCAGCGACATCACATCCAACGCATAGTACTGACGAGCACGAACAGCCCACCGAGGCATGAGCGAGGCTTGGAGGAACCTTTTGCAAGAGGACATACATGGAAAACGGAACATCTGTGGAGACGGGTTCGGGCGTCGGCTTGTGTGAACACGGCCATCGGATGTGTGTGGGTTGTTTGGCTCCTTGGGCCGGAGCCGGGGCCGGGAACAGGCGTTGTCGCGTGTCACCTCTGGGACAGGGGCGGGGGTTATGGCGGATTGGAAGCATGCAGCGAAGCGCTTTGTCGCGGGCCGTGGGTCCAGCTCAGCTCAGGTCTTTTATTAACCGTCTGACCAGTCTCTTCTGGTCCTCCACCGCAAGCCTCTTGTCGTCCGTCTCCCGGACGGCCCTGCCGACGGCAATGACCGTCTTGGTGTTTTCGCTGTCCACCCACAGCTTGCCGTTCCTGCCCGTGGCCGTGTCGAAGTGAAGGCCGTGGCCGGCGAGCTCATCCAAGACGACGAGCCCCCCGTCGCGGGCCGTCTTGGCCATCATGAGCCGGCGGGCCATGGCGGGGGAGATGTCGAAGAGCATGCCGCCCGTCAGCGGGCCCAGGCCGTCGGCCTTGCCCGTCGTCGACGAGACGCACTCGATCTCGGCGTCCATGTGCCGGTCGGCCTGGCTGACGCGCGCGTAGACGAGGGCGCCGGCGGCGAGCACCGGCCGCGTCTTCTTCGTCGCCGACTCGAACGAGAGCTGGGGTAGGAGGACGGGGGCGGTGAAGTCGGAGAGGGTGACGTAGTAGATGTCGGCCGCGCTCCTGAGGATGGTGCCGATGACGAGCTCGCCAACTCGCGGGACGTACTGTGAGAGCAGAAGGAAAGCAAAGTCAGCGATGCGGCCCCCGCGTTTGGCCCCCCCCCGGTCTGGCCAAGAGCAAGAGATGGTGGTGATGAGTAGACATGTTGAGAGAGAGAGAGGAGGTTAAAGGATTGGCTCACCCGCCCTCCCAGCGTCTCGACGTGAATCACATTCTTCTGTCGGTCGCTGACGAGCCGGCCGGCCAGCGTCGGCAGGATATCGTTGGGCGGGACATGGCGCAGCCCCGGGCCCAGCCGCAGAGGCTTCTTGGGGTGCGACGGGACGTGCTCGGGCTCGATGTGGTCCCCCGGCAGCACAAATACCGGTTCCGTGGCCATGGCACGGCTTCGTGAAGGGACCCGGTAAGGCTGGCTGGGCTGGTCGATCGGCCGACGGGGTGATGCGCTGCGGGAAGAAAGAAGGCGGTAGAGAAGAGGTGCGGCGGCGATCTACAGATGCGAGCTGCGCATCGGCCGATAAGACGGAGAGATATGCCTTATCGCTTATCGGCCCGCGGCTGGGCCGGGGTCGTGGTGCAGGACGACGTCGTGCCTGAAATTTTGGGGACGAGGGAAAAAAAAAAAAAAGTAGCCCCCACCACCACAGGCAGCCCTTCCGATACTTTTTACTTGCAGCCTCGCTCGAAGACGGCAGCTTTCGCAAAGGCAGGGAGACTTAGGACAGGAGTTGTGTTTCCCACCGCCCACCTCCCCCCTTCTCTCTCTCTCTCTCTCCCTCTCGCTCTCGCTCCGCTTGTCCTCCTCCTTCTCTTCCTCTCTTCACCGCCAACTGGCGTCTGTTCCTCCCAGCCGTCGCTCTTCTGCGCCTCGATCCTCGCTCCGAATGTCTGAGAGCAAGGGCGTCAAGCCGGCCCCCGAGCCGGCAGACCGGGTGGCGATTGGCATCACGTTTGGCAACTCGAACAGCTCAATTGCGTTTACCGTCGACGACAAGGCCGAAGTCATCGCCAATGAGGATGGAGGTGCGTTTCCTGTTGCGCCTCGGAGCCTTGTACTCGGGCAGAGCCGGACGATGTGCTGACCTGGGCCCATGAACGGGGCATGTAGATCGACAAATCCCCACGGTCCTGTCCTATGTCGATGGCGACGAGTACTACGGCTCCCAGGCCAAGGCTTTCCTAGTCCGTAACCCGACAAACACCGTGGCCTACTTCCGCGACTTCCTGGGTAAAGAGTGCGAAAGCGTCCCCTCCCCCTCAAGAGTGTGCGAGGTAGAAGCGGATTTGCTGATGAGGTGCACAACAGGTTCAAAGCCATCGACCCGACCCATTGCCACGCCGCCGCCCATCCTCACGACTCGGCCGGTGCCGTCTCCTTCTCCGTCAAGGACAAGAGCGGCGACGAGGAGGCGTCGTCGGTCCCGGTCGGCGAGGCTTCCACCCGCTTCCTGCGACGCCTCGTCACGTCGGCCTCCGAGTACCTCGGCAAGAAGGTCACGTCCGCTGTCATCACAGTCCCGACCAACTTCAGCGACAAGCAGCGCGAGGCCCTGACCAAGGCCGCCAGCGACGCCGACCTCGAGACGCTGCAGCTCATCTCGGACCCGATCGCCGCCGTCCTGGCCTATGATGCCCGGCCCGAGGCCTCGGTCGAGGACAAGATCGTCGTCGTCGCCGACCTCGGCGGCACTCGCTCAGACGTGGCCGTCGTCGCCTCGCGGGGGGGCATGTACACCATCCTGGCCACGGTGCACGACTACGAGTTCGCCGGCGTCCACCTCGACCAGGCGCTCATGGACCACTTCGCCAAGGAGTTCATCAAGAAGCACAGCACGGATCCCCGGTCCAACGCCAAGAGCCTGGCCAAGCTCCGACAAGAGGCCGAGGCCACGAAGAAGGCCCTCAGCCTGGGCACCAACGCCCAGTTCAGCGTCGAGAGCCTGGCGGACGGCTTCGACTTCTCGTCGACGATCAACAGGTTACGATACGAGATGATCGGCCGCAAGATCTTCGAGGGCTTCAACCGCCTGGTCGAGGGCGCCGTCAAGAAGGCCGAGCTCGACGTCCTGGACGTCGACGAGGTCATCATGTGCGGCGGCACCTCGCACACGCCGCGCATCGCCAACAACTTCCGCGGCATCTTCCCCGACACGACCAAGATCCTGGCGCCGGCGACGAGCACGGCGGCCATCAACCCGTCGGAGCTGCAGGCCCGGGGCGCGGCGCTGCAGGCGTCGCTGATCCAGGAGTACGAGGCGGCCGACATCGAGCAGTCGACGCACCCGGCCGTGACGACGGTCAACCACATCTCCAACGCCATCGGCGTCGTTGCCGTCGGCGCCGACGGCGACGAGACGTTCACGCCCATTATGCAGGCCGAGACGGCGGCGCCCGCCCGCCGCATCGTGCACCTGACGTGCCCCAAGGACGGCGGCGACCTGCTGATCAAGGTGGTCGAGGGCGGCACACACATCAAGGTGACGAAGCCGGAGCCCAAGGCCAGGGCGCCGGTCGAGAACGGGGACAAGGCCGACGACGACGACTCGGACTCGGACGACGACGAGGAGGAGGAAGAGGAGGAGAAGCGCGAGAAGGTGTGGAAGGTGGGCAGGCAGCTGGCCGAGGCGGCCGTCAAGGGCGTCAAGAAGGGCGGCAAGGTCGAGGTGACGATCAACGTGGCAGGCGACCTGGCCGTCACCATCACGGCGCGCGAGGTCGGCAGCAAGGGCGGCGTGCGCGGAACGCTGGCGGCGCCCTGAAAGCAGACACGTGCTTTCTGCCGCCTCGCCAGCACGGGCGGCACCTCGAAAGGGAAACAGGATACACACACAGCCGTCATTTGGCGGAGGGGAAAGGGAAAAAGGACTCAGGAGAGAGGGGCGAGAAAGGCGAGGGCGAAAGGGGGCTACCTCTCCTCGCGCCCCGTTGCGTCGTGCCCTGCGTGGGAGTCTGGGGTATGTACGCGTGCATGTGCCGTCATATAGCTTGGCCGGCGGGCGCTGGGACACGACAGACGAGATTGCGCGGGATACAGATAGACAAGATCTTTTATTTTTCTCCCTCTTCTCTTGCCTCGAAAAAAGGAAAAATAAAGAAACAAGTCGGTTTGTACATACACGGGTGACGCTTGACACGGGTACAATACAAGCCACGGGACGCGAACGCCCGCCCCGTTCGACGACGAACACGATGCCGCACCAGCCGGGAGCGCGGCTAGGTGGCGACGCTGGGCAGCTTCCAGGCGACGAGGTCGTCGCGGACGCGAGCCTCGTCGACCTCGCGCAGGGCGCGGGCGCGGGCGG
>NJEV01000387.1:0-21214 GCA_002591385.1 Cordyceps sp. RAO-2017
GGGGAAGAAAAAAAAAAGAGGCCATGTAGCAGCATCTCCGCCCATCATCGCAACGCCGTGCCTCCTCCGATCCCGCTCCTCGCCAGCCGACCGACCGCATCGCCGCCTCGTCAGACCGAAGCTCTCCGCCCGCCCGCCCGCCATGGCTGGACTCAGTCCCCAGATGTAAGGCGCCGGTGAAGGGGGCGCTGGTGGCGTCGCTGCTGACGCGCAAACGCTCCAGCACCAACCTGATCATCATCCTCGGCATGATGCAGGTGTCGAAACGGATCCCCTTCGACGACCCCACCGTCCTGACCGCCGTGCGCGGGCTCTACATCGCCAGCAACCTCCTCATCGCCGCCCTGTACCTTTACATCCAGACGCGCATCAACAAGAACAAGGGCATGTGGCTACCGCGCTCTCTCTCTCGCTCTCCCTACCGCGACCACCATCACCCCTTTTGCATCCTCCCCCACTCGCCTCCTCTCCTTTTTCTTCTCCGCCGGGAACTGCTCTTGATATGACCTCGCCCGCTGACCAAATCCGCCCCTGGAGCGATGCTCCTCCCCGCGAGAAATATATAGATATGACGACGCTCAAGTACGTCGAGCCCCCGCCCATGGGCTCCACCGAGGAGGGCAAGCTCGTGACGACGACGGTGCACGCCTACGACCTGCAGCAGCTGCGGACCGCCTTCCGCGGCCAGCTGATGGGCATCGCCATGATGGCCTTTATGCACGTCTACATGAAGTACACCAACCCACTGCTGATCCAGAGCATCATCCCCGTCAAGAGCGCGCTCGAGGGCAACTTGGTCAAGATCTACCTCTACGGCCAGCCCGCCACCGGCGACCTCAAGCGGCCCTTCAAGCAGGCCCAGGGCTTCATGAGCGCCATGCAGAACGGCCAGGCCCAGAGCGACAAGAAGGCCATCGAGGCCGCCGAGAAGGCCGGCCGCGGCGGCGTCAAGGAGGAATAAGCTGCGGAGCGATCAGTCGTTGTCGTCGTCGCTGCCCGTGTCACGGCTGCCTCGAGAGTGTGGGGAGAGTGGAAAAAAAAGCAACAGGTCTACATAGTGACCATCAGCCTTGTACGTCTTTCGAAAGCGTTTGTCGGGATCGCTAGATACTGTCTAGAGGGTCGTGGATACGGAGATGAGGGCGGGATGCATGTATCTAGCTCATGTCCATCATCGCATCATACTTCTCACGGCATCTCATGTCCCACCGGCCATGGCCCGGCTTGCCTCCGCTTCTCCGGTCCGGGTTTGCGTGCTATTCTATCGGAATCACGGCCCCCGACTTCCGTCCGCGACGGGGGTCGGACTGGGTTGCTTACCCAATCTGGTATGGGCTTCAGAGACATTGGAAGAAGCAACGACATTACTAATATACCATCGACAGGCACATTCCATCTGAGTTCCGTGACGCCCATCATTATCATTTTGGATATACGCGTCCCCTACGATACGAATCCTATTCCTTGCGTGATTCTATCATGCTCTATCCTATGCGTCCTTTCATACTCGAGGAAACTTTATGCGGCGTGCGGTCAGAGGTACTTTTGAGCGAGTAACGCGCCCAGCCTCGACAGGATCGGGGCCTAGATGCCCGCCTCGATAGGATTCACGCTCGGATGCCGCCCATCGATCGGCTCCGGGCTCCGATGGGAAACAGAATACAAACTCGCGTCCTACGAGCTCGAATTGTGAACAAGCGAGGGGGCGAGTCCTATACCTCAAGCCACCGAACGTTCCGGACGCGAGCCGGTTCACCGTCGAGTCTCCAGAGCAAGAGCTTGAACGTATAGGAAAGGTGTCCCGGTTACGATCGTGATGTGCAGCTAGAGACCGAAGTCGTCGACCGTCTCGGCCGAGCCTTTCAAAGCCGAGCATTTCCGCAAGGCGCATGGGCTGTGCGGGTGCGAATACGGGACAGGCCACGGTATTCGAGCTTCCGGAGCAGGTACTTTACAAGATGCCAAGGTGGCTGATTACATCAGCCGCAGATAGTATCCTTACGAAGACGCCTATGCGCTCTGACTCGGGCACGGCCTGCCACGCAGAGGAGCGGAGACTCGAGCCAAGGGGGGGGGCTCCGGACACGCACCCGCGGGCGGCAGAACTCGCTCCGACGGGCTCATCGCATCTTTCTCATCTTTTCCTTCTTCTTTTCTTCCCCCCTCCCCCCTCATGCCCAAGGCGCACCGTGGTGGGTTGCCATGTGGCCGGAACCTAGCCGGAAATCAGACCTGTCGACACGTATGTATAATGCGCGATTCCTTCCACTGCTCCTCGGAACCTAGGGCATTTACTCTGAGAGGCCGCATGGCCAAGACGGGCCAGCCCCCTCCCGTGCTCCCAGCAATCTTGCCTATATGTAGGCAGTGCGTGAGTGGAAGTGCGGCCGTCTCGCAGATACGAACCCTGACCCCGCCTGCTCAGGACAGGGGGCACAGGGAGGGGATGGGGGTGTCCACGGTACGTTGGAGATTCCGGGCTCAAGCATACGGCCGGAACGCCGGGGGGGGAGGGGGGTGTGAGCGGTACATGTTGTCGGTCCTTCAGCTTGGACCTGGCGCGGGCGGATTCTACACGTCACCCAAGGCTGATGCCATGGCGATGCCTGACTCGGGCTCCCTTGACAGGCCGGCAGCCCGGCGGCGGTAACGGTGGGCGAGAGATCGGATATAGGACGTTTCCACGAGCCAAGCCAATCTAATTCGACCCCCCCCCCCCCTGGAGCAGGTGGTGGAAGACGTGCGTGCGTAGGTACAACTCGATAGTCAAGACGATCAAAACACCTTGCGGCGCGAAGCAGGCAGAGATCCGCCGCGGCCGATGATCCGGGCTCCCCCTTGTCGACCCAGCCCACGCCCTCCTCCACAAGCGCGTCTCCCACCGTTCTTTTTGTCGGGGCCAAGGCAGGCCGAAACCGACGTTGCCCCGTGGCGAATCACGCACCTGGCGGCGACGAGGGGGCCTGTTTGCTCATCTTCCCGGAGTGGCGGTGCGGCGTCATGTGATTCGGCCCGGGAGAGGGACTGGACGCCCGGCTCGTCCCGTTGTGCTCGACCAGAATCGTCCTTTCCGTCGTCAAGATCAGGCGTCGACGGCGGGCCCTGTCCTCGGCTTGTCTGCCTTCGTGCCCGTCGGAAGGTGGTAAAAGGGGGGAGAGGCCGTTTTGGGCACGGGGGCCCGAGGGCATTCGGAGGCTTGACAACCGTCCACACGTCGACGACAGCAGCAGCAGACTGGACCCATCGACTGCGTCTCTGCTGCTAACCGGCTTTCCACGCACGGCAGGGCACGGTTGAAGGTGATGCTCTCGGGGGCAGCAAGCCAGCTTACACACAAGCCGGTGTCGTCGCCCACGCCGTCGCCCGTGCCCGGATCTCGCTCCCGATTCGCCGTCACGGGGCCACGGGGCATGCGCGTCTGCGTCGGTCGCATATGACTCCTGCGCAACGTGGCCGGGCCGGCAACTTGGTTTGCAGCGAGCCGCGGCCTGCATCCACGCGATTGATGTGAGATGCTACGTGTACGTCGCCCCGTCCGGCCTCCTCGCCACCCGCGCTCCGCTCCAACGGGAGAGAAACCATCTAGAACGAGGCTTCGGGGCAATTATATGCTTGTCCCTGGCCTTGGCCACAGAAGCAGGAAAAGGGAGGAGGGGCCGTCGGCACGCATGACAAATACATACGCAGCCAGGGGGGGGAGGGCACGTCAGAATATGATCATATTCGGGCGAGCGACGCTTGGGTATCTGATGGAATCCGTCGTCATGGCCCTGCTTGCTCCAGTCGTCGGCTCCGCGGACGCCGAGGAAATTGGCAGGGCTGCTTGCGTAGGGCTACGGAGAGGGATGGGATCTCTATTCGTGCTTGCAGGTTACGTTCAGCGAGGAATGACAAATACTTCACATTTACGTTTGTACAGGCACGTTGGATGCCTTGTCGAGGGCCATGGCTACGAGCAAGATCAAGCAAGGCGCTGCAGTTCCTACATAATCTCCTAACCTGTGTATACACAGGGGGGCCTTTTCGACAGAAGGCCTCGGCATACAGGCACACTTGCAGACGGCCTCAGATATCTGCCATGATATACGAAGGGTCTCAATAGTTTTGTTTTCATCTATATTGTAGCGACATGAATGCCGGGATCTGGGCCGAAGACGAAGCTATCGATGTACGGTCTATTGATAGATTAAATATCTATTGAAGCTGCCACAGTCGAGTTCAGACGAACAGAGTACATGTATCTACAAACTCACACCGGCAACGACTCCCTGAAGCCTTCGGCAAAAGTCGGGAGTTTCCAATCATTTCAGGTTTATACTGTAGGGGCGTCTTTCAGCTTCGATTGCTGGAGTGCGCGTACTTCAATGTTCACTCTCGCATGACGCAGTGGTTCGACGACCTCCGAGACCTGACCTCAACACCATCTCTTGCACGCCTGGCAGCAGCCTACTTCGATCAACCTTGCTTCTTTCTCTTACGTATTGCTCAGCATCGTCCCGAAGCGACCCTCCTTAGATTCAAAGCCATCTCGGCCTAGACGGTAACGGAAACGGGCTTCCCGGCGACGCACGGGCTTCTTGGAAGCAGAGATGAACAGATCACCCTGTTTAATTCGTGCATTCTGCGGTGGGCGAGCGAGCTCCTCTCTTTTCGATATCGTCCTCGCCCGCGGGCCCGTCTCCGTCTTACACGTTCGAAGCTGCGGGAGTCGGGATTACACTGTGTATGTTTTCAGCGTGCCGTGCATGTCTGTACATGTATGCACGCCAAGTTCGTGGCCAGCAGCGTTCCGGTCTAGTCCGTCACGCGGCCTCACTGGTCTTGCTGGCATCCCCGTGCTCACTCACTCACACACTCATGTTGCTCATCCTGCAAAGGCAGCCAGTGAAGCCGATCGATATGACCGCGCCCATCCGTTTCTCATCCCGCCTTCTCTCTTCGCGTGGTCAGTGAGAGACAGAGAAGTTTCAGTGGTTCTCAGTCCCTCTTAGATTCAGTTCCCATACACCTTTATCCGTTGTGGTTTCGCTGCCATCCCGCGTCCGGCATTCTTGGTCATGTACGCTCGTCGCCATCGGCCCTGCCCATCTCGGCACCGCACGGGTACAACACAGCCGATAGTCGAGCCCTTTCGCGGACGCCGTGAAACTGGAGATTGGTTCTCCGCTTGAGACGCTGTACGCCCACCCAGCGAGTCGCACTAGAGCTCACGAGACGCCGCTCACCGGAAATGCCCTGCTTCGCGGACCGCCGTGGGGGTAAGCGCGTCTATCCAGGTGTTTTCGCCTTGGCTCAGGCTATCCCCGATACTTTGATCTACAGGCCGTGGCAGGGATGGCAGAATGCGGTGGAGAGTGGACTGATTCGACGTCGCGCGGCTGCCGATCGATCAGGGCCCAAGAGGCTGGGCGAGGCGGTCCTCAATGGCCCGACCCGAACTATGACGGGATGAGCTGGGTGCTGCAGTTCAAAGTTCCCAGCACATCGCACGTACCCGCCAGAAGATGACGTCGATGACTTTTTTTCCAGTCTACTACGTCCCCTGATTATATACTCTTTTCCTGTGATTCGTCCCGGACTTCGTCTAGGGAAGCCTACCGGGGACAAGATCCGGCCGGGCTGTCTTCCCGGGATGATCGAGCCCGGTAGGGTCGGAAGGTATGATACCGGAGGGATGGTTCGGACGAGCATGAGCTCGAACGGTTGGTTACCATAACTTTACCGTACTGCCCACGGGTAAATGCTTCCTGGGTCCGGCCCTGTGACTAGACAGTCCACATGTACGCACTTCAGTATATAGCCTAATGCCTCTGACCGTCTGTCAAAGGCGCCAAGGCCACATGTAGTCAGTAAACAAGAACGCATACGCGTGGAGAGATCATACACATGACTCGGTGCCGTGTGTCTATTGGCTCTTCTCGTTATGTACAGTATAAAGCTGTGTACCCTTTCGCCAATCTTGGGATGTCGCCACCAGGCGGAGCTCATGCCCCTTCAGTAGCCCATTTCTCTGTACGATATTGATTGCCAAACGAAAACTCACTGCCAACGCCTTCCAAGCAAGTACAACGTACTCAAAAGCTCCGTTGGCCATTCCATGTTTGGTCGCAGCTGCATCGCCGGCAGCTCATACTTTGGGGCCCTGGAGCCGTTCAGCCACGGGCTCCCCTGTCCCTTCCACATCAATACATGTATGGCACGGTGTCGTCCAAAAGGCATTCCCATACCGAATGGCGTACACCAATGGCTCATCTCGCACTGGTGTTTGGTCTTTGATGCAAAAGCAAAAGCCTATGTCCTTGGAGAGCCTTAGTGAGTCTTTTATGGGCAAGGTCAGAGCCGGCCCTGCCTAGAGCTGGCGATATCATTCGGGCCCGGCGGATTCGACTGCTGCGCAGGGCTAGCACAACTAACTTTCTGCCATATCGCCCTCTGGCCCTTTACATATCGGCCGATGCTTCTTAGGGGCAAGCCCGACCCGGCCGGCCAGTGCAAGTCTGTAACATTTCGGACAAAGAGAAATGCAGATATGCAGGTCGCGCGGCACCAGGGAATCTTATTCCTTGGGCTGCGGGCAGGCAAAAAAAAAAAACAAGAGCCAGTGGTGAGAGACATGCCCTACCTGAAACGCACTTGCATGCAGTGTCTATAGTGTGGCCAGCATGATAGATACATACATACACGTAAGAGTTCTGTTCACCGCCACAAGTATTGAATCACTTGGAAAGCATCATGGCCTCGAGTCTATACGTGCACTGTGAGCGAGTGAGAACAGGACGGTCCTGCCCGATGTGTGTAAGTACGCATGTACATATTCGAGTTGATGGCAACAGGATCGTGGGGACATCCTCACACAAGGGGGGGGGGGGGGGGGGGGGGGGGGCGGAGGCAGTGTATCAAAACAAGGCCCGACTCTCGGGCAGATTCCACGCCGAGAACGCCTACCTGCTACCATCTCGACGGTATTTATGCCTCTAAGGACTCTATTGGTGCGCACTGTCGTAACGGCAAGGACCAGGCCGTTCCTGTCTGCCGGACCCCGGCCTCGATCCCCTGGAGGCACAGGCAGCAACCGCGAGGCCTCCGCCGCTTGGTCACATCGACAGGGGACGATTGTTCGCACGCAGAATCTAGGTTTCGGCACCTGATCTTGCCATTGCCTGCATCTTCACGTCGACGGTCCCTATTAGGACGCTCACAGACGACTCTTGCGTAGAAGCTTCTACCCGTGCACCACCACGTACACATGTACAGTACAGGTCTGCCCGCCCATCTGAGCCCTTGGCAAAGTAACGCCAGCCTTCAAACATTGCCCTGCCTCTCCTGAGTTTGAGTTTTCTCTCTTGCGGTCCTCGCGGAGGGGGAGCGGCCGGCGGCCGGCGGTCATCCTCCCCTCATCACAGGGTCTCCACATCACCGTCTCGAAATAGGACTGGATACCTGCCTTGCTGGGCGCTTACGGGTAAATAGATGACGGTTCTTAGCTGAAATATCTCCAGACTAAGGCAAACAAGATGCTGCGCATTGAATATCGCGGCATAGGAGCAAGGCAGTTGCAATGTGCCTGCTCAAAGTACATCAATGTATTGTACATGCTCGCCGCGTTCACCGCCCCGCCAAGATTCCGGATTGTCCATGCCATATTCTGTCACGTAGCATTCTTCTTGATTCTGGAAGTAAAGGGGCCGTTACCCTTCCACTTTGGGGATTCAATGGTCGGCCAGCGCTCGCCCGCCGCGCGAAGCCTGTGACCTGACGATAAGGCGTGTCCACGGAGGAAACGTGAGATCCAGACATGTGGTTCCCGTTCAAATCTCTTGAAAAGCTCCTGTGTCATTCTCCAAGGAGACTTGCGGCCGGAAGACCTGCGAGATGTGTACTAGCAGATATGGTGACATGGCTACGTCGTTTTGCCTCTGTCTATGAGCAGATGTGCGTCCCACTCTTGACAGAACCAAAAATTGCAGCTGATTGAAAGTAGGGAACTGTCAATGTTCTTGGTGGTCGTACTTTAATACATTTTTCTCGTCTTATCTGAGTGTGGTCTTGTTACTGCTTTTGGCCAAAATTCCATAAAACATCAACGTGTCGCGAACAGGATTGTCAAGAAACTTAGTTGTCTGCCGGTGTGTATTCTTCTCCCCAGCACGTCCATAAGGCGCCATGTTCACTGCGAAAGAGCGGCGCATCGAGACGGACTCAAAACCACCCAAGTCGAGTCCCGGTATATTTCGCATAGGGTCATAGAAGTCGGTTCATGTTACGAGCACTTGCTATTCGCTAGTGTATCACCTGCTGGCGTGATGATACCAGAGTTCGAGATGCGCTCTCACTCTATTCTCCGGATGCACCCAAACTCGGAAGGAGCCAGGCTTGAAGTTCGTATCTAATAAATACTGAACGGCCGTGCTGGGCCATGTCTGTTATTCCTTGATCAGAGGCCATGGCCCCAAGCCGGCACGAGCTATCTAGGAAGTCGACCCAATTCAAGCCAAAAAGGTTCGGAAACGGTTGCACGTATTTCAACTCTTTAAACTATAATCCCCATACTAACTTACTTGGATTAAGAGCAGTATATATACATGTAGGTTCAGTCTCGGCGCTGTCCAAGAGTCGTGATTCCGTCACATCGTGTCCCTAGGTTAACTGTTTTCGCCAATTCCTGTGGTATTGTTGCGATAAGAGCTACTATTCAGGGCCGCGGGCAATTCTTGCTCTTCTGCTTTAGAGGGATTGCCAATAACTTAAGAAGCTGATGCCCAATACCAAATGTGCTTCCGACGTGTACCTATGCGTTCCAGCCATGGAGTGATGAAAAGGGGCCAGCCATGCAGATAGCGTTACGGAAGAGGGCAACGACCGCGAAATTTGGAGAAACAATGTCGAGAAATGTTAATTGGCATGGTCTCAAACATGAAGAAACTGTTTCGGGTTGAAAGCTTACGTTGGAAATGCATCGATCACAGTGTATATATACATGTAGCGAGCGATATCTCTGAGGTGTCGCCGGCCTCCACCAGAAATAGAAAACCCTGATGCTAGGGAAGACGCATCGCAAGCCCTACATGCAGACCCAGTTGCGCAAGAGTAGCACACCTATTCGATCAGCCGTTGCGCCGAAGACGATGAGACCAGCTGGCGTCGCCAAGGCCGGAATAGAAGCGGATAGAGACGCGTTTCAAGCCCCAATAAGGCTATGTTGCGCTTTGCTAACTATGGATAGCCGAATCGACAACGTTTCCACCATAAAGGACCCTGAAAATATATTCAAGAAACGGACCCACGGGCCTGTACCCAGTCTCATCGGCTTTGAGTTTTTTATGGCTTGAAAAGACGACGGAGGCGGCGGGTGCAAGAATGACTCCGAAGAAAACAATGGATGCCATTTCCAAGGAGGCGAAGACAACATAAGGCAGCCAAACGGTGTATACTGGAGCATAGAGAATCTCCCCAAGCGATCAGCCAGAAGGAATAACAAGCTATAACATTCGGTATAAAGGGAAAGACGCCGGCTTCGATGAATTGCCGCTTGCATGTTTTCCAGGTCAATCGCGTAGGATCACCTTTCCGTCCTCGAAACTCAAGTCGAGAGACTTATGGTCTCTATTGTATCCGATAATATCGAGAACCATCCTGTTCGATAAGAAGGGCAAATTTCTCCTGCTCGAATGTGAGGGTAAAGAGAAAAAAAGAAAATCATACTTGCGGCAAGTGTGACATAGCTTGACCACCACCCGGAGCCAACGGCCTGGGCACCCACAACTGTAGGCGTCGGGTAAGCTTCGTGCCACGACAGCAGAGAACTAAGTGTCGGCGGTAACTCTTTGATAAACAAAACACGTTTCGCGAATCTAGCCATGTTGAGCCAGCCCGGGGGCCAGCATCTACAGAGTCCGCCCAGAATGTATTCGCACGTATCTGGACCGCTGTCTTGTTCCTTCAGTCACCGAGACCAAACAGGAGATTGGTAAGGTACACTGTGGGCCGTAAATTGGGCTCAGCACTCAATGAGAATGCTAGGGCCAACTTGAAGATGGCTGTCGAAACGATATATCTGGAGCGTCGTACATGTATTTTCTTGCGACGTGGATGAATACATGCAAGATGCACCCTACAGCCGCCCGGAGAAGCTGAACTGCTTGGGCGTCAGAAATACCTTGCAGCGTGATATCCACGTCTTCGAGAATCTGATAGCATCATACCGGTTGGATGTTCGTCCGGGGGAGGGTCTTCGTGTTAGCGGAAATACATGTATCATCGAGTCTGAGAAACGCTTCTCTCACGCAGTGATGCATCTAGCGTTTCCGTTGTAAGCGGTCCGCAGTTCAGGGCCTTGCAGAAGCCGAGAAAAAACAGTCGAGGCTGGTCGAATGTTGGTCCAGGGCTCAACAGGGGATCATTTGGGTCTTTGGAATGAATCGGCTTCTGAATTATTTCCCCCTCCCCACCCATTGCTTGAAAGCCATATATTGGCCTGTCTTCGCTTCGCCTCTTCCCCGTGCCCAACTTGCTATCCATCTGCACTACAGTCACTGCCCGATGGACTGGATTGCCATCTGCAAACTGGTTAGCCGGGCTGGGTTCGACCTGATATCTGATACTGCCGATGAGGGTCAGGCTCTCAACTTTGACTTACATCTTGACACTTCAGAACCAATTCCCATGGCAGAGTGCTTGTTGAAGATAGAATCCATGCGGCTTCTGACACACAAATGAAAGGCGAACTCCTGGCGGCCGCACCATGTCTATATGTAGCAGACAGGAGTATTGCGGTAGTATTGTGCATGGTAGCAATACCACCCCTCGGCTTGATGTACGACAGTATATATGTAGTAGCTACTTTGGATAGCTCGAGTCAGCTATAGCTAGAATTCGTGCAACTCTAGAAAGCGAAACGACATGTATAACACTGGATTTTTTTTTTTCTCCTCATCGCTCCTGCTACTACATTGCTCTGTATCCATGTGAAATACGATTGTAGATAATGCCAGGCACGGAAGCTTGCTAGGCTGCAGCCCCCACTTACATGTACGGGCCCAAGTAGGCAGTAGTGTAGTGCTCAGACCGAAACCCGCACATTCGCTAGTACTGGAAGGTCAGGGACATGTATGTGGCCATGGCAAGTTCAGAGAAAAGCCAGGTGCTCAACTGCAATTCACTTTATGCTATAGTTCGTGGCATGTCTTTGGCCGACCGGACGACCTTCAGCCTCGGGTCGAACATCGCGCGAAACACGTAGGATTGGCAACACCGTCCATTCTAGCCCCTGGATCAAACTAGTCACTGATTTCGCATCCATGCACGACTGGGTTCGTATGCGTTTTGCGTCACCGGGGGATGGCCAAGTAGCCGTCAGTCGGAAATCACATAGACGCACCCGGATAGTGGCTTGTTTCAGCCCCAGCTAAAAGCGATAGTTTCGGATAGAAGATGTCGGATAAGAGAGAGCATAGGCTTCGTACCACGTAATTGCTGATTGGCGCACACTTATGCCTTGGCGGACTCTTGTGAAAAGGAGACCTTGCAGCAGCAGGTAAGTTCTGAATAGGCTCACCAACGCCTCTGACAAGCACCCCTTCACTCGTTTTCAAGGTGTTACCGATCAGGCCGGCCGACTTCAATGTTTTTCGTCCGAGTCCTCCAGTATGTTCGACGCGGCCTTTGCACTCAGACTGCAAATGTTCCGGATCGGCCTGTGCAATTCCCTCGATTTTTATATGCGATTTTTTCTAGGAATCATCGGCAGGCACCGTCATAACTCATTAGAGTGGGAATAAATGAATTTCTCAGGATATATGGGTTTCTTTCTGAGTTGGCGTTGATTCGCGAACGTATCGTTAGCAACAAGACTTACGGGTGGTTTTGTAGGAAACGGACCAAAGCCTGAGAAGTAAGGTTAATATGATAAAGAAGCAATTAAAGGCGAAAAGAACGCCAAAGAACATAAGTTTTTGTAATTTTATATACTTATATCTCACTCCGGGGCCGGATAACTGCTCGGCCGGGGCGAACAGACGTAGAACTGCTCCCAACCCATTCGCCGGTCCTCGTGCTCTATCGTATCCATCAAGTCTTGGACGGCCCTCTCAGCATCTTCGCGGCGGAACGCGTCTGGCCATCCGTGCTGACGATAAAGCTGTCGGAGGTAATGGATATCCAAATCGGTCCCCCACTGTTCCTCCGTCTGCGCACAAACTTCTTCCTTGCTGATCAGCCCTAAGCCGGCCGCTCTCTCGGGCACTTCATCAGCTTCGATGGTGGCGCGGCCCTTGGAAGGAATGAGCTGCAGGCTTCGATACTGATTCTTCAAGTTGCAAAACCAGTCCCTGACGTCCTCTGGGGAGAGCTGACCCACACGACACAGGTCCTCGGTGATCAAGCCGTGCTCAACATCGAGCCACAGGAAGCGACCACCTGATTCGCGACCGGAAGCGAAGGCGAAGACGTTGGAGGAATCGGTTATGTCGTCATTATTCCAGAATTCCATTCCATCCTCCATGTAATCCTCCTCAGAAAAGTGTTTGGGGTCCATGGACGAATAGTCGATCAGAATCGATTTGTAGTGAATCATGGCTTTGTTCGTGCTTGCATTGAAGTAGGGCAGGCGGCGTAGAACCTCGATGGTCAAGTCAGACTTCCAGTCCGGCCGGGCTTCGCGAGTGATGGTGGGCCATCCCTGAAGCGGCGCGGTTTTGAGATCCGCAGAGTCGAAGTGAAGTGTGGTGAGAAACTGATAGAAGTCGAGGAAGATATCGGCAAGCTCATCGGGCGTATATGGTGTGTTGCTTTCCGCAGAGGAAGCAAAATCATCTGAGTACTCCGACTCATTATCTGGAATCCCCGGCGGGTCTTCAGGAGCACACATTGTTGCGAGGCTTCATTGAAATGAGGAGGCTAAGCCGAGTTGTGTCGGCAAAAGAGAAACGTGGTTCAATCACACGTGCTGCAGCACGTGATAATTGGTCACGCTACGAATACGGCATGTGCCGGACTCTAGATCGCATACGCCCTGACTGCTAAGAAACTCCGACCGCGGGGTCTTCATGAACCCAGGTCAAAGCGTCGACAAAGCCGGGAGAGAAAGAAGGGGCGAGAGGACGAGGTTACAAAGTCGATGAATGTATATAAAATCCTCTGCCCTTTCTGCCTCGAGCGCTCCATCTCATATGCACCTATGTAGGCTACCTAGGCTGATCCAGTCTATCCAGGTTGCAAAGTCTGCAAAGTCACTCTTGCCTTGCGCCGCCTGAATTACACGTAGGCCAAGGTTACATGTACGTTCTCTGGTGATCAAACAGCCCAGCCTCTTGGGGAGGATTCTTTTAGGGGTCACCGACTGAATCGCCGCCCTCAACTCTTCTCTCACTCGTTTCGCCGCACTTTGCTCGTGCGGGCGTGTGTATCAGCAGGCAAGTCCGCCTCTACGTTGAGATGGATCTATTTTCTCCACTACCATTCGTCTAGGGTCGAGAAAACTGGAACTAATGCTTGCTGCTCCGGAAATATGGACATACAAACATGTACATATAGCTTAGCGGCGGCGTTTGTCGCGTGGACCTGAGACAGGGTTGAAGTGGCTCACCTAACGAGCTAGCTTAATTTCAAGACTATTCGAACTCCAAGGCTAAGGCTTGGACGAAGAGATAGTCCCCGCCCGCTATGCGAGGGGATGTGGAACTCTGGATGTCTTGGTTGCGATGAAGCCTCGTTATGCTGCCGTTGCTTCATGCCAGTTTTTTCTTGTTTTCCAAGACTCTCCGCCCGTGTCACTTGAACGGCCGAGTCAGGCAAGAGATGTTAGAACGCCGGGACATTAGGGGAAATGGGATAAGTGTCGTTTGTTTCGGGTCAGAATTAGTGGGGGGTTAGACTTGGGTTAGAGTGAAGTGATTTTTATTTTTCGCTGGAACACATTTCAGCTATATGAAGCGAGAATAAGTCGATCCAGGACTCGGTTGATGCTAGAATCTACAGGCGTCACGATTACTTATGTATGGCACATGGCTCTCGCCTCATTCATGTTTTTTCAGGCCAGGAATCATCTTAAAACGATTATAGTGTCCGTTCACCAGTTGAAATTGTTGAACTACACGATGTCAACTCGCCAAAGAGAACTGCTCACTCTGGGAGAAAGAAACACCGGAAATCGCAATGTCGCCAGACGAAAGCACTTATTGACACAAAGAAGCGAATATTGTGTGGGTGTATACATCAATATATCCCTCAATTAACAGAATAGCGACAAGCTTGCGGCCGCCGGAATTAACGAGCAGCTGCTGATACATCAATGTCATCAGAATGATATGACTTGCCAATGATAGCCACCAGGTAGATGACATATGGAAACCAAAGGACTTAGGATCCAATGTCCTCATGTAATAAATGACAGTTCTCTACTCCAATCCCGTGGATTGATACAAATACCTGGCTTACACGTACATAGGTAGAGCGGCAAGACGCTTCTGCATCCGGCGTCTAGGGTAGTGAGTGTTTCGTGTTCTCCTCGGAGCGAACCTGGTTCCTGTTGGGCCACATCTCATGCCGACCGACCAACCACAGCTTGGAAATCCCGGAACCGTTCCGAACTTAACGGCGACGTCGGTTGCGATTTCGACTCTATTCGCGATCAGCCTCGCATAGGCTCTCGACCGCGATTCTCGTCACGGCTGCCCTGCATGCTCGTGCGATTGATGCCGAAGGGCTGAGGCTGACTAATGACTTGTTGTTGCTCAGCCGCGTGTGACACGCGGTTCTTTCCACCGCGACGCAGCTTCAGCAAAAAAGTCTTGCTTGCTCTGCTTCATTCCGCCCGTCGCTTCCAGCGCTCGCTTACTCGACCCTCGATCCGGATTCGCGATCGAAAGCATGGGCTCGTCGGACGTCCCTCCGGCGTCGGCGCCCTCGTGGCTCGTCCCGGCCTCGACGGGCCTCCTCGGCGGCGGCGTCTTCTTCTGGCTCGCCTGCTACATCCTCATGGCGCGCCGCTCGCTGGCCACGAACGACACGCCCATCCCGCTGATGGCCCTGGGCGTCAATCTGGCGTGGGAGGTCGTGTATGCCTTCTACGTCACCGAGGAGTTTCTCGAATTCGCCGGCTTCATCATGTGGCTCGTCTTCGACATCCCCGTCCTCTACGCCACCATCAAAACCGCTCCGCGCTCCTTTGCCTCGTCGCCTCTGGTCGCCCGCAATACGCCGCTGCTCCTGGCCGTCGTTTTCGGCTTTGGACTCGTGGCCAACGGGGTTTTCGCCTTCTGGTGGCTCCAAGAGCCGCATCGTGGCCACGGCTCCAAGCTCGGCAAGACGTGGAAGGGCCTTGAGGCGCGGGATACGACCGAGTTGGCCTGGTGGTCTGCTGGCGTTGCGCAGATGCTCATGAGTGTCAGCGCTCTCGCGATGCTTCTGCAACGTGGGCATTCTGGTGGTCAGAGCTATACCATTTGGTGAGTCCCACCCTCTCCCTTGCTCTACCCCTTCCTTCTTTCTCTATCCCTCTCTTCTGTATATGCATACGGCTCTACGGCTTCGAGATGTAAATTATCGGACGGTTATATTTCACGTGCGCCTTGTATTCTTTCAAAAAGTAGATGATCCCTCGACTTCACACGATACTTTTCCGATGGAGTCTCGAATATCACTCTCGTTCTGCCTCTTTGGCTGCCCTCCCGCATGGCTGCAAGGATCAACTGCCCGGGATGACACCAGGCGCTGGAACTGAAAGCCAAAAAGGGGGGGAGGGGGACGTGGGGAGCAAAGAAAAATTTCGAACGGGTTCCCTGACGTGCGATGATATGCTTTTGTGTCAACTCCGTTACATCCATGAGACGCTGGCGGGATTTTTTTGAGCCACAAGCGCATAACTGGGGGAATTTCCGCTGACCTGGACTCACCCTTGACATCTATAGGCTTTGCCGGTTTATCGGGACCCAGCTTGGGCTTCCGGGTTCGTGTCTCCTCCTGTGGTGGTATTGGCCGGAAGCTCATGGCTTCGTGTTCCAACCCCTATCCATCATCATCATGGGCACGTCCATCATCTGCGACGTGGCATACCCGTTTCTTCTCGCCCACGTCAGGTCCACCGAACGCATCCTCCGTGACGGAACGATAGTGTTAGGGGACTATCCACCGGTGAGAGACAAGAAACGAGACTGATGCGGTAGAATGCCGGACTCCCCTTCCAACATAAGCACGACGGATTGCCTGGTTATCGACCTTTTGGACTTATCTGGCCAACTCGAATTCGACTCAATGCGTGAACGCCTTTGCACTGGCTTTCTGGCCTATTGTTGTCCGCATTTCGCGCCGCTCAAGGCGGTTGCATCACGGCGACGACGCATAGGCAAGTGGAAGGTGATCCATATATTATTTGACGCACCTTGAATAAACAGTACTCTCAACCCCGAGGGTTCTTGGGATGGAAGTACTCTATTCTTATTCCTCGTCAAAAATCAATGCCTCTATGATTTGAGTTTTCCACCGTTCTGCCACTCAGTCTTCCTAGTGGAAGCCGCCTCATGGCCGGGTGAGGTGACACTCGACGATAGCGTTAAACAGCGACCACTCAGCGTGCTACTCTGACAGGCAGCTTTTTTACCTTGTATTTTGATTGATGCCGAGAGTGTCTGAAACTCCTTGGTGATTGCAGTGATCGATCGCATTCGCACTGATGCGTGCTTAGGTGCCACGAACATCATATCGTTGATCATTACATCGTCGCTCTGTCGGCCCCGAGAAGAGAGCTTCAACTTCTCCAGAAACAAGCCCCCGTGCGTTGACGGGTTCTTCATTTCTATGCATGCACGGCCGCGAAAGCCCGGACCTTCGGGCGGCTTTCGTGCACAAGGCAGCATCATTCTTGTAAATCGCAGAGGGCCCCATCCCATCGCATATGTAACCCGCGGTTGCCGCGCATGCTCAGGCGATAGGGCTGGCCTCGAAGCATAACGCCATACCATACATGCCGAACCGCTTATGGCCGAGACAAGCGATGCAGTTGATGGGCCAAAGACGAAGGCTCCGAGGACGGCGACCAGAGGTGGCGGTGGGACTCTTTTTCGACGAGCCAGAAAGTCTTGCAGGTCTGATCTTACCACGAGCCCCCATTTCGAACCATAAAGACCTGGTAAATGACCGAGGTTCCATGTGATTTCATCTCGAACGCACAGCAAACACGAATTGATGGCGCCGAACTCATCACAGAATTCGCATATTGATGTGTGTCTCGGCGATTGACTTTCCACCGGACGGTACGGCAGTCGATTCACTTGCCCCGGCTCCAACGAAGCAACTTTCAACGGACCCCATTTCCGAGCCTGAACGAGAGACGCAGAAGGCGGCAACGCAAGGGAGAGGATGCTGCGCTGGGGCCGAATTGGGCAGCCAACTCCGCGCCCAGCTACTGCAATCGAAGATGATGCCGGATAGATGTTGTGGCATGCAAATCACGTCGGTTCTTTTCCCCGGAAGACTTTTTTCTCTGACCCCATCTCTTCCTGACGGGGTCGACGTGCCGGATACGAGATGAGCAATGCAGGCGGCCGGATGAGAACCAAGCCAGAGCCGGCAGCAGCCGGGCAAGACGGTGACAAATGGGATTTTTTCCAACAAGGCCTCCAGCGGCTCGTTCGGTGGGCCGGAGGGGCGGCGGACCCCCGGTTGGCAACTCGGGGATGGACCCCTTCGGACCGTACACGTCGTATCGGAACAGCTGCAGATGGATATGCGCACCATGACGAGCGCGAACGGCAAGACCGAGCGATAAGGTGGAATCGAGAGCCCATATTTTGTGCCTCCTGGGCGGCGCTTTGGTCGCGTGCCTCCGCCCTCGAGACGCGCGGCTGCAGCAGGGGTCGTGAGACGAATTGTCCGGCACTACGACACGTGCGTCTCCTTATATCTGAATCTTGAATATTTCCTTCTCGTCATGGCGTCGTCCACGCGGTCGATGGCTTACTAACTGCAGCTACCGGATGCATTCAGCTCACATCAGGTGACGGGAGTTTTCTTTTCCAGACGTGTTGGCAAGTCTCTTCCCAAATTTCACTCGCAGCCCGCGGCCGCAGCCGTCGGTCGTCTGATGTCCGGCCGCAGCCATCAGTGCGGCGCAGCGGACACAGGTCGCGCCCAAAGAGGCCATGCTCCGATCCGAACGAGCTCCCGCGTAATTAGGATGGACATCTCGGGATGGAGCCTTGGGACCTGCAAGTTGCCGGATGTGGCTGCCCACGGCCCAGGCGCGCCGTTGCGGGACGGTCGAGCAGATCTGTTTGTCCCGATATGTGACCTGGTCAATGAGATGGGATTGCTGACCTGGCGAGTGGGATGGGTCGATTTCGTAGCATCGGCCAAATACGGAGAACCCTGACAGCGCGAAAGGAGACGTCGTCGTCGTCGTCGTCGTCGTCAACTGCTACGGGCTCCTAGCCGCCCGCTACACGGCCATTCAATATCATTTACTCGGGCCGGAACGCAGGCGAGGCGGCACGAATGTCCACGTCGAATGGAAGGCAGAGGCCGAGCTCGATGTCTTCTCGCCGCCGCCTTCGACTTTTCCACTCGCATGCATCCGGCTCCAGCTGAGCCCGGCTTCGTCCCCCGCCCGTGCATTCTCGTTGTCCAGACCAGCCTCCGTTCCCCCGTGGGGAGTGCCGATGGCTCCAGGTGGGAGACGCCCCGGATGGAGAAGGCCGGCGCCCGGTCCCGAGACAGGTCGTGTAAGCGCGGCAGAAAGGGGCATCTATGTGTACGCACAAGCGCCCAGCGGAACAAAAGATCCCCCTTTTCTTTTCTTTTTCTGTTCTCGGGTTTTTTTCCACACCGCGGCTCGGCCCGACAATGCCATTCATCTTGGGAGCATGAGGGACTTGAATCTTGCATGTGCGCTCTTGGGACTCACGCCTACTGCTACTATCTCGGAGTCCTGACCCTTGCTGCACGACGTCCCGGACAGGACGGCCCGGCTGCGACGTCGGCTCGGGGCGCCACGGCCGCCCTCCCCTGTGACTGCACCGAGGCCCGGGGTGCCGTCTTGCCGTCTTGTCGAGATTAGACGCGGTTGCGTCGTGGGGGGACACTACCGTGCATCGTGTGTACGACGGTATGCGAGGACCCCATGCAGCGCGGATCTCTTGATCCGGAGAGACCGTGCTTGAAGACCGTCCAACTGTCTGACGAGATGCGCATTCAGGGTCCGTTGTCCTGCCGGGCTCGGGGGGGTATTAAACAGGCCAAGCCCGATCACCTCGTCCGGCTTCCGTCTTCCCCGGTCAGTCAGGCTTGTACGAGATCTCTTCTTCCTCCTTCTCACAGACTCCTCTCTTCCGTCCAGACGGTCCGACGACACGGGAAAGCTGCCGGTTTTGCAGCTCCTCAGGGCCGCCCTTCCTCGCCAGCCCAAGGTTCGACTCCTCCTCTCTCTTCGTCGGCATGAAGCTCCTCGGGGCTCCGGCGGTGCTGGCGGGCGTGCTGGCGGCGGGCGTGCTGGCGGCGCCGCCCGTGCCGCCAGCGGCCGAGACGGCAGGTGAGCCGGTCGTGATGGCGACCGGCCCGGAGCCGGAGAAGCGGTGGGAGAAGGTGACGGTGGAGTTCCCGACGGGCGGCAGCGTGACGGGCACGTCGCGGTTCGGGGTCGAGCACTTCAACACGATACCGTACGCGGAGCCGCCGGTGGGCCAGCTGCGGTTCCGGCCGCCGCAGCGGGTGGCGGGCCCGACGGGCCACGTGGACGGCACGGGTATATCGCCGTCGTGCCCGCAAATGATTGTGTCTTCGGAGTCGCGCGACGTCATCTCCAGAGTGGGCAACACGCTGCTGGAGCTGCCGTTCCTGCGCGAGCTGGAGGGCCAGGAGGACTGCCTGACGCTGGACGTGCAGCGGCCGGCGGGGACGCAGGCGGGCGACAAGCTGCCGGTGCTGTTCTACATCTTCGGGGGCGCGTTCGAGTTCGGCGGCAGCTCGCCGTACGACGCGACGAGCCTGATGGCGACGGCGGTGGGGCAGGACCAGCCGTTCGTGCTGGTGACGATCAACCACCGGGTGGCCGGCTTCGGCTTCATGCCCGGGCGCGAGGTGCTGGCGGACGGCGGGGCCAACGTCGGGCTGCTGGACCAGCGGGCGGCGCTGGAGTGGGTGGCGGACAACATCGCGGCCCTGGGCGGCGACCCGGAGCGGGTGACGACGTGGGGCGTGTCGTCCGGGGCCATCTCGGTGCTGGACCAGATGCTGCTGTTCGGCGGCAACGCGACGTACCGCGGGCGGCCGCTGTTCCGCGGCGTCATCGTCAGCTCGGGCGGCGCGGCGCCGGCGGAGCGCATCGACGGCCCCAAGGGCCAGGCCGTGTACGACGCCGTGGTGCGGGCGGGCGGCTGCGCCGGCGCCGGCGACACGCTGGCCTGCCTGCGCCGGCTCGACTACCCGGCCCTGCTGCGGGCGACCAACGCGGTGCCCGGCTTCTTCTCCTACTCGTCGGTCGCGCTGTCGTATCTGCCGCGGCCGGACGGGCGCGTGCTCGAGGACAGCCCGGAGCGGATGCTGGCCGCCGGCCGCTTCCACCCGGCCCCGCTCATCATCGGCAACCAGGAGGACGAGGGCACCATGGTGGCCCTGTTCCAGACCAACCTGACCACGGCCGCCGACCTGGCCGCCTACCTGTCCGACGTCTTCTTCCCGACGGCGCCGCGCGCCAAGCTGCGCGAGCTCGTCGACCTGTACGAGCCGGGCCTGCTGCAGGGCGCGCCCTTCCGCACCGGCCCGCTCAACGAGCTGTACCCGGGCTTCAAGCGCGTCGCCGCCGTCCTCGGCGACCTGACCTTCACCCTCGGCCGCCGCGCCCTGCTGCGCGACGCCACCCGCGCCCGCCCCACGATGCCCGTCTGGTCCTACCTGGCCTCGTACAACCACGGCCTGCCCTTCATCGGCACCTTCCACGCCGCCGACGTGCTGCAGGTCTTCTTCGGCCTGCCGCCCAACCACGCGATGCGCAGCGCCCGCACCTACTACCTCAACTTCCTCTACAACCAGGACCCCAACCGCGGCGTCGCCGGCCTCGCCCGCTGGCCCGACTGGCGCGACGGCCGCCAGCTCTTGTGGTTCCGCTCCGCCTTCGCCAACGACCTCATCGCCGACGACTTCCGCAGCGGCGCCTCGGACTGGCTCGAGAAGAATGCCCATCTGCTGCACATGTGACGCCGCTTTCTGCTCTGCCATGTTGCCTGTG
>NJEV01000388.1:0-21189 GCA_002591385.1 Cordyceps sp. RAO-2017
TGTATGTATGCATGTATGTATCAGTGAGGCAACCCACAAGTTCAACCTTCCATACAAGCGACTCGGCCGAAAGCAACTCCCGCCCTCTACCTGGCGCCCAACAGCGCTCCGAGCAGGAAGGGGGTAAGAGAAGCAAATTGAGGGGACTGCAAAGGGGACAGAGAGTTGCTCAGCCCCGGTACGTCGTACCGTACATGTCGCGGCCGTGGATGTTGTTGTTGAAGGACTGCGAAAGGATCTGCTCCATCTTCTCGGCAGGATGCAGCTCGTCGTACCTGGGCGCGGGACGAGAGCCTGTTAGCCGGAGGCGAGCCTGACGGACGGGGCGGACTCGGCCGCGGCGACCGCATCGTTTCCCCCTCCCGCCGAAAGGGGGTCGGGAAAGGACTCACCACATGAAGCTGGACAGCGGGTTGGGCGACTCGACGCACTGGTCGAGGCAGACGCGCTTAGGCGTCGTGACGTCGGCCGGCGCGTCCAGGTAGGCGTCCGGCTGGGCGAGGACGTCGGTGAAGATGGCGTGGGCGTCGAGGAGGGTGACGTCGGCGTCGGGCCAGCGGTGGGACTCCTGGACCTGGACGGGCATGTCGTCGCGCAGCTTGGCGTTGACCTCGACGGTGGCGAGGCGCATGCGCTCGACGTAGGCGGCGACGTCGTAGGCGGCCGGGTCGCGCCAGTAGATGGTGTTGCCGCGGCCGCTGGTGGCGGGCGCAGCGTACATGGGCGCCGACTCGAGCGGCAGCATGTTGAACAGGACGAAGCGGCGGCCGCCGAAGGCGTAGAGCTGGTCGAAGACGCGCCAGGCGCACTCGACGAAGTCGTCAATAGTCTGGCCGGGCTGCTGCTTGTTGTCGAGGAAGCCGTCCGGGCCGAGGTCGTTGGTGCCGATCCAGAGGGCGTAGACGGTGTTGTCGGGCCGGTGCTCCGGGTATAGGTACCAGTAGGCCGCGTCCTTCTTGAAGGCCGGCACCTGGTAGTCGAGCACGTCCGGGAAGGGCCCCTGGGTGGCGTCGAGGGTGCGGTGGATGAGGTCGTAAGAGCACATGGCGCCGCCCACGGCGTAGTTGTAGGTCCGCGCCCCCGAGAAGTTGGCGACGAAGTGCGGCCAGGCGTAGCCGCCGCTGAACGTCTTGTTGCTCGGGAACAGCGGCCGGCCCTCGGGCGGCGCCTCGTGGTTCTTCTCGAAGTGGTCGTACCGGCCCTCGTCCGTGTAGCTGTCGCCGAATGTCACCAGGTTCTGCATCCGGAACGGGCCGCGGATTTCGGGCGCCTGCGCTGCCTGCGGCGCCGCCGTCGCCGCCGCCGCGACGACGGCCAGGAGGATGGCAGGGCGGAGGAGCGTCAGCATCGTGGCGGCCGTGTCTTCACCGTGGGAGTCTGACTGGATAGATGGCTGGACGACTGGACGACGACTGGACGACGATAACGACGCCGCCGATGGGTTCCGTGTAAGTGAGAGAGGGGAGAGCCCGGCTAGAGGGCTTCGGCAACGATGACGCCGACGACGACGATGACAACGACAACGACGCTCGCTCCCGAACGTCGGATCCAACCGCAAGAAACAAATCAGATAGGACAGGTCAGCTGCAGCTTCGGCATCCCGCGTACGTCCCGGCGCAACGCCTCCTATTTAACGATGCCCTCCCCGTCCAGCCGGCCACTAGCCAGCCGCCTCTCGGCCCCGCCCCGTCTGGCTTCCTCTTCCATCCCCCCGCCCAACCCTCGAGCCCCGGGGGGCGTTTGGATGTGTCACGGGGGCTGGCGCCGATTCCGATGTCACGCAGCACGGCCAGGGTCCCTCTTCGCGCCGGCCACTGGCCGATTCGTTGGATCGCAGGCGGGGTTGACAGACGCCCGGCGTCCTTGACCGGCGCCTGGACTGGACCTTTCGTTCCAAGCTGTCCGCCCCGAGCGTTGCATCGGCGCTAGCGCTCCAAGAGTCGGCGATCCGAGAGGCTGCCGGTCGGGATCAGGGCTCCGTACGGATGGAAGCCTGGCCCTCCTTTTTGCTCCCTGTGCCGCGTCGTAGTAGCCGGCGGAGCCTCATGACGAGCCCGGAGACGGCCATCGGCCTCTCAAAGGGAGACCGTTGGCCTGGGCAAGGCCATTCATTCCAAGCCCGCCCTCAAGCACCGTACTCACCATTCCAGACAGGACCCCCGCCCCCAAGCAAAGACAAGACAATGGGGAAGTTCTGGGAATCAATGGATCGGATGGGAGAGACAGGGAAGAGGATGAGACCAGACACGCGGGGGGAGGGAAACGACTCGGCGGTGATAGGCCGCCTGCGCTGCAAGTCCATACATGACCCAACTCGTGTGGCGCTCGTATCCCATCAGCAGATGTCTGTATTCGTGGGCGTACATACACGTGCAGGCTCATCGGATGCACAAACTAAACGCTATGCCTCGCCTCCTCTTCAGGTCGGCCCTCTTCGCGCTCTTCGTCTCTCTCTCGGGCCTCTCTCCCTTGGTGGTTAGAGCGGAATGTCTTCGGTGTCGCCTCTGATGTAACGGCCCTTGTTCTCGTGGTGGCATTCAAGAGTCGAGTCTGTGCCACAGTGGTCCCTCAATTAGCATCCTGCGCGTGAATGGTCGCTGCTGACCCGCTCTCTCCCCAAGGACATAAGGACCAGGAAATCTCGGCCGACTCACCGTCCTCGTCGTCCAGCGCGTGCTCGTCCGCGTACTGCAGGAGCACGTACTTGAGCGCGGAATAGAAGACGCTGAGGAACTGGGCGAGCGCGATGAAAAAGGGCATGAACTGGCCGGGGCTGTCGAGTGTGTGGACGCCCGTGATGCCGTTCCACTTGAGCGCCAGCTCGACGTAGACGATGGCGCCGACGTTGGCCAGCAGGTCGACGGAACCGAGCGTCAGGCTGCGTTGGTCGTTGCCGTCGCCGCCGTCTCCGGGCGCCGCATGATCGTTGCTTCGCCTCTGCAGGAATCTGACGATGACAATGGCGACGTAGTAGAGGACGGCTGTCGCCGCTCGGACGGTTCAGCATGTCGTTCGCCTCTCCCCACGACACACCCGATGCACATGGAGGACGACTTACAGCCGCAATAGGCGATGACGGTCATGGAGGTGGCGATGGCGGTCACGACGGCGCCCGCCTTGTTCAAGCTCCGGAACCAGCCCCAGATGCTGACCTGGGCGAAGAAGAAGGCCTTGTCGTCCGGGCAGGAGCGCGGCATGAGGTCCATGCCTCGCCACCAGAAATAGTTGTACATGATGGTGAGGCCGACCAGCTCGGCCATCCAGATCAGCATGGTCATGCTGTTCCGCGACGACACCCTGCAGACGCCGACCTGGATGAGGAGCAGTGTCAGGACGGGGAAGACCTCGACGGGCTCGATGGCGGGATCGGTATCGCTCGAACCATTGACGCCGCGAATGCTGGCGTCGACGAGCCGCACGAGGACGATGAGGGTCGAAAGGACGAAGACGATGGTTCCCTGCCCGATGTGGTCCTCGACCCGGAAGTAGACGCTCAGCATGCCCGACAGCTGGACCGTGAGCATCTGAAGATAGAGCCCGATGCGGATGCCCAAGCCGTACAGGTCGCCGTTGCCCTGGACGGGGCACGTGGCCCGCGCCACCAGGCTCGAGACGGCGTCGGCGGACATGGTCCGCTGCTTCGGTGGCTTTCGAGGCCGGCTCAGGATTCGGCGTCTGTGTCGCGGGCCGGCTCTCCGTCGATGGTGGCCCGTGCCGATGATCTCGAGCAAGCAGACGACGGGAGGGCGCTCTGGCGAGACGGCGATGGCGCCGAGAAGGAGGCCGCTGCTGATATCCGCCAGCTTCAGGCACGCCGTGCCCGGCCGAGAGGGCGCGACGGGCAAAAAAGAAAGACGCGCTCGACCGAGGCTTCGGTCCGCGGCTCTCTCAGGCCAGACAACAGCGGCACCTTGCCTTAGACATGGGCGGCTCAGCCAGCGGGCGGCTGAGTCCATCAGCCCCAGCCCCGAGCCGGCGAGGCGAGAGAAAGTCGATTCTGCCTGGGCGGTGCGCCTTGCGTGGCTGAGGCCCGCAGGCCTCGACCAGCCGCTGACAGCCGATAGTCGCAGCCGACAGCATGTGAGGCGAGGCGTGGCGGAGGCGGAGGTGGGGGACGAGGCGATGCCGATTGGCGGTGGGCGACAGGCGCTGAAAACTATTTCCCAATGTCCGACGCGGCTGGCAGGCGCTGTTCCCCGCTGACGGCGGCTGACGGTGATGGTGGGCGAGGCAGGACCCCGACAGCCAGCAGCACAGCTCGACTCAATTTTTTTTTTCGTCTTCAATCCCTGTCTTGTCTCTCTTTCATTTGCCTCGCATCCTCCCTCTCTTTCTCTTCTTCATTCTCGCCCTCCTCGCCTCTCAACAATCTTCTTCTCTCTTTTTCTCTCTCTCCCCCCTCCTCTCCCCTCCTCTCCCATCAGCCTCCCGCGGCCCATCCTCCTCCCCAGGGCAGTGCGCGAAGCGGATCCCTTCCAGGCCGTCATGTCTCTCCGGTCTATATAAGAGCGGCGGGCGCATCGAAGCCGCGCCTTTCCGCACCCCTCCACCTCCGGAAGCCCGGCCCCGGAGCGCGCCTGCGGGAAGGCCCGCAACCTTATTTTCTCAGCCGAAAGTCAAACCCGTCCGGGGCTCCGCCTTTCCGCTTCCCCCCACACCCCGATCCGATCACCCGACAAGCCGGTCCCCATTTTTTCCCTGTCTCGCTTCGGGCCCGGCCCCGTCACGGCCGCCCCGCCCGCCATGGCTTCTCTCCCGCTCCCGCAGTGCGGCCCCGTCACCGGCAACTCGGACCTTTACGGCCTCGGCGTCCGCATCGGCGTCTACGCCCAGTGGGTCGCCACCCTGCTGACGACCGTGTTCGAGCCGAGCAACGAGAGCCCGCTGCGGCTGCTCAACCTCATCGTCCAGACGGCCATCTTCCTCGGCCTCTGCACCGAGTCCGGCCATCGGGCCAGCGCCGTCGGCTCCCTCATCACCCAGTTCCTGCTCTGCGGCTCCCTGTCGAGCGTGACGGGCGACGGCATCAGCCACCTGGGCCACGCGTCGGGCATCCTTCGCGCCCTCTTCTACACCGCCTTCTCCGCCTACGGCATCTGGTTCTGGTTCGTCGGGTTCGACGAGATGCTCCGCCCGGGCTGCCCCGAGATCGCCTTCTTCGGGCCCTCGCTCATCACCGGCTGGTTCCGCTCGCTCGGCCGCGTCGTCTCCGTCCTCGGCCTCGTCGTCTGCGTTCTTCTCCTGGCCTTCAGCCTGTACATCTCGGTGCGGAGGTTCCGCCCCGGCCTGCGGGCCGGCTTCACGAGGCCGTCGGGCCGACGTCCGCGCGTCGAGATAACGCTCATGCTCCTCTCCATGGCCCTGCTCGGCCTCTCCGTTGCCACCATCGAGTACCTGATCCAGGTCAACAACATCCAGGGCGTCGGCGCGGCCAAGATTGGTACCGTAGCCCAGCTGATCCCGCTTCTTGCCGGGACACTGGCCTGTTTCTTGTCGGTTTGGAAGATAGTCTTCAGCAATTTGCTTTTTCAAAAGAGATGCTGGTTTCTACTTGGATGGCACCTATAGCGTTCTGTGCCCCATGTTGGCATTGGCTGACGCTCGGTCACGGCCGAGTCGCTGGTCGCAACGTGCGGCCGGCCGGAAGATGTGGTTGAGCTGCTGAGAGAGTTTGTTGCTTCGCCCTTGCAACAATGTCCTGGAATGCCGGGAAGGATCAGAGCGATTCCCTCAGCCGCATTGATGGGGGGTGACCACATCGTTATGAGGATAGATACATGTATTCGCACCGACGGGCAGTGAGAATTGCCCCGGGCGATAGCTGAATTGCAATCCTGGAAATAGGATAATCACCAGTATGGATCACCACACTTCGTTTCAATGATGAAAAAAAGGCCTGCCCAAGACCCGAAAGAACTGTACAGATCCATCTCGGAGACGCAAAGAGGTGACATCTGCACAAGTCTCTGGCCCGTCTATGAACACTGAGTGCATAATGGCCAGCCAGGAGACCGTCAGACGAAGGCTACATGATGTAAGGTCGAGGTCAGCTGATGGCACAAGACGTGTCTACACAACGACAGAGTTCGCTTCCAAATTTGACGCTAAGCGTTCGCAGTCCAGATTGATATATGGCACTCATGTAATCTAGATGTACTGACCGCAAACGGTCAATACTCACAATGTTCCCCAAGAAAGCTGATGCGATAAAAGAGAGCGAAGGCCAGCCACACATACTCTGGGCAAGCATCCTTGGAACTAACATGGTCTGTCTGATTTCACTCATACAGATCCGGTCAGCACCATCGGCGTGCGATCTAGACTTGCCGCAAATATCTGATGCAGGTGCTTTTCGATTCAAGACTTTCATCTCGAGCTGTGGGAGGTGCCTTTTCATTCCCGAGCGTTTGTCGTTCCGTGGAGAGCAACAGAGACAAGCTTGTCCCTTGAACCGGCGTATGGGACCTAAACGTCAACGTCGACTTCATCTCGTAGTCAGGTTGGTGGCCCGGACCGTACTCATTCTCACCCTCGTGTGGCGTTCAAATTTCGTGGTGAAGCGCCTGTGGTCCGCTTCGTCTGCAGAGACCAGTTGTATAAGACAGACAGCACCACAAACAATCTACACGTGTTTCTCGCTCGTGAAGCTTGGAGGAAGATGCAGACCCAAACACAGCCAAAAAGACGAGACGACATGATATCGAAGACCGAACCGTGAGCCCAACTCATGCAGTAAGCCCTCCTCCTCGTGAGAGCGCCACTGGAACCGGACCAAGCGCGAAACACGTTTAGAACGCGGCCGCAGAGAGTCTGTGAAGAAGAGGGGAAAATATTGATGCAATCCTTGCTTCTAATCGGCGTGGGAATGCGTCCCCCTCGCAGGCGGTGTGTGTTTGAATCTACATCGGGCTCAAGGAACGCCGCTTGGCAGCTTCAGTTAAACCCGGGCGCGGCTCACGCGGAAGGCCACACAGCCGGCCGTGGCAGCCGGAATGATACGCCGCCCCTCGATCGAATCTTGCCCTTCGCAAAAGTCCCGTTCGCGGAGCCACCGTTCCGGACCCCGATCGAGATTGATGCCATCGGAAAGCTTATCTTTGACACCGAATTGAGGATTCGCAAGGCGGCCGTGAATTTTTTCGTGGCCTGCATCAAGGATGTCCATGAGGGCAAAATGGAGGAGATGGGCGGAGCTGATATCTTGGACGAGCTGGACGACGTGGAAGAGGACGACTTCGAGTCACCGCGAAAGGAATGGGTCAACGTCAAGTGTCTTGCGGAGACGCTGGCCATCTACGACGCCCAGATTGAGGAAACGCAGCAGAACGGGCTTGCCGCCGATTTGGACGTTGCCGCAGACCTTCCGGAGGCAGCTGTACCGGACACGAGAATCTCCTTGGCTGCTCAGGTGCTGTACGAGAAGCTGACGGAGGTCAAGACGTGGGAACTACTGGCTGGATACCTGCTCTTCGACCACACCACGAGCACTAAATCCAAATCCAAGTCCAGCTTGGAAGGAAATACCGCCGAGGCGGCCTTCAAAAAGGCCGTCGCGCCTACGTCCGAAGAAGAGTCAATACTGCTCGACGTGCTCAGCTCAGCCATCAAGCTCAGTCTTGCGCAAACGAGTGAGCATGACCGGAACAAGAGGAAGGGGCATCGCGCCGAGGCAGCCGAGGCGCAGCAGGAGACGGCGCTTGAGCTCACATCGGTCATTCCGAAACTCCTGAACAAATTTGGCGCGGAGCCAGAGACGGCGGCAATTGTCCTACGACTCGAGCATAGCCTCAACCTCGACATCTTCCAGCAGTTGCGGCAGGACTCGTCCAAGTACGAGAATTTGCTCGATGAAATCAGCACGCAGTTCAACAGACACGATGACAAGAGGGTCCTCAGCGAGGCCACGTCGGCCCTCTTGCACGCGCGCCAATACGAAGAGCTTGAGGAGTTGATCGACAGCAAGCTGTCCTTGCTGTGGGAGAACGCCATCAATGCCCTGCGTAACTTCGACAACACCTGCGAGCTCTCTGTTCGCGGCAATCTGGCGGCCGCCCCCCTCCGCGAGCTGTCAACGACGCTGTTGAAGATTAGCAAACTGGCTGGCATATCGGACTGCCTCGATGCTCTGGAGGCCACCTCGCGATCAGACGAGTCCAACGCACCTGCCATCGAGCTCCTCAGCAACATTGTTCATCGGGGCAAGTACGAGCCGCAAGAGGACGAGATCGACGATCTCGAGGACGAGGTGGTCTCGTTTGCCATTAAAGCCTGCCAGTTCTACTTCATGTGGAAAACGCGGGCATTGACCCAGTTGCTTCTGGCGGGCACCAGCATCGCCAACGACGAGCTCGACCGGCTCTCTATTCTTCGCCAGAGTTACCGGAGACACCTGATTGAGACGTTCTCGTCTCGGGCTGCCATTGACCAGCTTCGCCTCTTCGCCACGGGCAGCCTGTGCGACCTGCACCTGACCTTTGCCACCCTTCGCCGTCCCATCAAGGAATTTGGCAGCTCGTCGGATTCTCGTGCTGCGTCCCAGGCTCCGCGGGCCGACAAGCTCAGGGTCTTGACCCAGGAAATCGAGCCTGGTCTCGTGCCGGAGCTGATTTCGATCTTCGACGGCGCGGAAAAGCAGTATGCCAAGAAAGCGAGGAAGGACAAAACGCTGAACGAGCCAGCCGAAGACGAAGACCCCTTGGCCGACGACGAGGATCTCGAGGACGAGGACGAGGACGAGGGCCTGACCAAAGAGGAGCGCCATGCCGCCGAGCTCCGGGCGGAGAAGGCGCTCTGCGAATTGACAGCCAAGTACGTGTTGGCCATCAGCGCCAACCTCGTCGACAACCGCGGCTCCCAGGCCAGCAAGCTGCGCCGGCGCGTCCTCCGCAACCGAGCCAAACTCGGCAACAACTTCAAAGAGGTCGTCGCCTACCTCGACGATGAGAAGCTGTCGGCCAAGCCGGGCAAGAAGATGATGCCCCCTCGCGCCGCTAACCACGCGAGCAAGGCGGCCCTCAGCGAAGAGTTCATCGCGGCCGAGGACGACGCCGAGGATGATGACGCCCGCGGTGGCGGCGCCGACGACCTCTCCGAGGATAACATCTTCGAGGACGTCGAGCCCGAGGAGGGCTCTAGGGAGGACTTGCGGCGCAGGGAACTGCTTGACGAGGACCCAATCGAGGACGGGGGCTCGGACGAAGCGGAACGCCCGCTTAATGACATATTAGACGAGGTAATTGGAGACTGAGCGGCGCGAGGCTTGGTGATAGTGTTGGGGAGGGGAAAGGGGGAAAGGGGAGACGCGGGCAGATGAATGGCGGGCGCGTGTTGTCTGGACTAACAGGACTCTTTTAACCAATTCTTCTATTTTTTCTTCTTCTACGTCTCCTTTCTTGCTGCCTCCTTTCCTGCCCGTTGAATTCCCTGCGCATCTCTTTATTTCTTTTGTGTCCCTATTCCCTCGTCCCCATCCCTCAGTGTATGAATCCGCCACCCTTTTTTCCTCTTCTCCCTCTTCTCGGCTCGGCATCTGCTCCGTCTCGGCGCGTAAACGAAGGTTAAAAAAGCCGGAGCGGCGGGGGCTGCGGCCGAGCACGGCGCGTGGGCGGCGATGATCGTGCTGGCCCGGGGCGCCGCCGGGGACGGCCAACTGACAAGTCATGACATTTTCTTGCGGAATGTTCTTCCCAATCCCCCGTGCTTGGCCTGGAAACGAGGTGTGGTCACGTCTGTCTTGGATGCGAAGGATCGCGTGGGTATCTCGAGGCCGTGGTCCGACCGTGCATGCAGCAAAGGCGAGAGGCCAAAGTGAGGAAAAGGAAAAAAAAAACATGTCCGTCCGTCTCCCTTCAGCCCGGGACGATCCTGGTTCCAAATAGGCCAAACATCTTCTGCCAGCGCCTCCCATCCCCGGCGTCGGCCTTGCACTTGTCCTTCTCGGCCACTTTGACGCCGTACTGGCGGATGCAGCACGAGAAGGGCGGGTGCGTGGCGGGCCCGGCGGCCGCCTCTTCGCCTACTCCGCCCCTTTCCTCGTCCGAGTTGTCGTCCGGAGGTCGGCTGAATTCCCCGGCCCTGGCGGGCTCCGCCGCTCGGAGTTTCTGCATGCCCGACTCCCCCCACAGGGTGAGGAGTCGCTGGCGCAGCTGGTCGAGGTGTTGGGGGTGGCGGCCCAGGTCCGATGCGTCTTGGTCCAGCAGGCACTGCGCGGCCTGGTTGTCGACGAGGACCCAGATCCTTTTCTTCGGCTGCCAGTCTCTGACGGCGGCGTCCTCGAGCTTCAGGAAGAAATGCCACTCCCAGCATCTCTGGTCGGCGGATCTTGGTGTCTGGTCTTGGTCCGATCCCGATTCTGATTCTGGTTCCGAGTCCGGCTCGTCGTCGGATAGACAGTCATACTCGGACGACTTCCTCAGGCGAGAGAATTCTTCCAGGCGAGGGGGCAGAAAGTCCACTACGCGCACGCAGGCGCGGTAGTTGGCGTTGACGAATGGTAACAGCACCTTAACGACGCTGTCGTCAATGTTTATCTCGTGGTATACCGGGTTCAGCATATCGGCAACAGAGCACACCATTTGGCCCTCATTCTCGCATTTCACTATTCGATCAGTCTTTGACCTAGGCGAGAGATGCGAGCATGGCAGTTACCTTTCTTGTTGATATCCGGTAATGGAATGGCCGCCGCTTCTTGCTCCGTTCTCCTGTGGGCTTCCGCTTGTGCGCGGTCAGCCTTGCGCTTGGCCTGACGCCTGATCTTGGCCGCATTCTTCGGTTTCGTTTGCTGCTGTTGGGGGGGGTCCGATCCTGTCTCGGCCTTCCGCTTACGTCCAGCCTCGGCAGCCTCGGCAATATCCTTGAGCTGTCTCTTCTTCGCCTTCTCATAATCCCGCTTGCGATGAAGCGCATTTTTTAGCTGCGGGCTCGGGGCTTCCAGGTCCAAGGCCACTACGTTGATCTTGTTTCCTCGAGCGTTTAGATCTTCGTGCAGAAACCCCTCGAGATTAGACCCGCTGTGGCCGAATTTGATGTGCATGTTCCGCAAGGATACCCACGATCCGCAGGAAAGACCCTGGCTGCGAATGGCGGAGGCGTGCGGCTCAAAACACGTCACCTGCATGCTGCGTTTGCCAAACGGACCCGTCCACTCCTGCTTCTTCGAGGCGCTGGAGAACTTGTCCAGATAGCCGTACGGGTCTCCGACCTGGCCTCCCTCGCGGCCGCTCCCGGAAAATGAGTAGTGAAAGAATGATTGGTGCTCGGTGTAGTCGGATATCCAAAGGTTGACCTTGTCGACTAGGTCGTATGGATCCTTGACAATTTGCGCGACGGTGTGGACATATGTGCCGTCTCGAACGTCTTTGAGTTCGCGGAACTTGTCTCTCACCTTGACAGACGTCACCTTCATGGCTTCAAACTCGGACTCGGAGGGGATCCTGGTTTTGTCGATGGAGTGATAGAGGGAAGAGACGAAGTCGAGCTCCTCTCTTCTTGGTTGACGGTTTTTTTTCCTATTGGATGGCCTCAAGGCGGGCAAGGCATCCTTCGGAGGGCTGGGGATCTTGCTGGCTACAAAGATGTGCACGACAGTGTCCCAGTGGGTGACCAAGGAGAAGGCTCCATGACGATAGTTTTGTACCTAGAACATGCTGTCAGCTCCGAAAGGGTCAAACCCTGGGATACATACTGTGGCAGAATAGATGATGACAACATCGCCACATTGCACGTCTGGCATATCAGCCTCAGGCCAAAATATGGTCAGGAGAAGCGAGAGTTCGTTGTCGAACTGCACGGACTCATCGTAGAGTCGGATCTCGCACTTCCAATCTGGGGCTGTCAGGAACCTCGTCACGGCGTTATATTTACAGCCCTCTCACCTGTTCCCCTTGTCTGAATCGGTGCTCTCACGTCTGTCACCAGTCCAATGACGCTGACTTTGGATTTCTCACAGGCCTTCCCGTCGAGGACATCTCGAACTGTGATAAAGCCGGACGGCAACCTGAGATCTGTATGCTGCGCCATCGCGGCTGCATGCCCGGCTAATGCGTAGGCTTGGCGTATTCTACGTCCGGAGGATATCAAGATGGCGAGCAGCCTCTCAAGCCTCGCATGCGATGCGGCTGGCGTCGCGGGACGCGTCAGGGCAATTAATGAGCAGCGGACGCGTGAGACATTACATTCAGCGACAGCCCCCCCCTTATGCAGTCGCGACAGCACGTGATAGATCAGGTGATGCGTCGGGCTGGCCGTCACAAGGCGAGGAGGCGGCCCATGCCAGAAGTCTAAACTGGCCGCTAACAGGCGATACCTTCCGGCGAACACAGCCTGTGCGGTAAAAGCATGTACAGTGCGCTTGGTCGAACCCCCCTCATCTGTGCCCTGTCAGTGTGTCAGTGAGTGCCGCCTAGCTTGCTGCCTCAGGCAAAAAGACCCCGGTTCTCTGTCCCGTCGGTAGCGGCTTCTCTGCCTCTCCGGCAACGCCTCGAGCTTTATTTCTTTCGCAAACCTCTTCCCTCCCCCAACTTTCTCTCCCCCTCCATCACCACCGTCTCCCCACCCCTGGCCTGCGAGACGCCGCCTCAAAAGAGTGAAAAGCGACTGCGGAAGTCTCAGACGAGTCGAAAGTCGACAGTCGCTGCTTTGCAAAGCGGTTCTTGCATTGGGGGTTAGAGCAAAACCGTCCGTCAACAAACCCCCGCACAGCGCCTGGCCACTCTGCCCTGGCCACCATTGCTTGCAGCCCGAGTAAAAAAAAAAAAAACACAGCATTCGACACCATGGCAGAGCGATACATCCCCGAGCACCGCCGGACGCAGTTCAAGGCCAAAAACACATTCAAGCCTGAGGAGCTTCGTCGCCGCCGCGAGGAGCAGCAGGTTGAGATCCGCAAAGCGAAGCGAGAGGAGAACTTGGCCAAGCGACGGGGTATCGGCACTGGCGAGAACCGCCCTGGTGCGTCGCTGGGTGCTGCTCCCGACAGCGACGATGAGTCGGCACCCACGGAATCGCAGGTAAGCAAATGGCCTTCTCTTGCGTCGCCCGTTTTTCTGCCCTCCTGGCGGTTTTGCCTCCGCCCGGGCGGAGGCGAGCACTCGTTCCCACACCCTCGTCGGTGTGCGTCAAGACCCATGTGGGGGAGCCGAGCATGCGCTGCTCTGACCCCACACTCCTTCTGCTTCCCGACGGCACCATCTTATGAAAACAAGATGCATAACATGAGGCTGCCGCGGGGGCCCATCCTTTCCCCATTGCCCTGGTTTCTTTGCCAACGTCGGCGCTGCGTCATGTCGCTGACCATGTGCCCAGTTGAACGAGGATCTTCCTCAGATGGTGCAGGGCGTCTTCTCAGACCAAATCGACTTGCAGATCCAAGCCACCACCAAGTTCAGAAAACTCCTGTCCAAGGAGCGAAACCCCCCCATCGAGGAGGTTATCAAGACTGGTGTCGTCAGCCGCTTTGTCGAGTTCCTGCGCTCCCCCCACACCCTCGTGCAATTCGAGGCCGCGTGGGCCTTGACCAACATCGCCTCTGGCTCGGCTACACAGACGCAAGTCGTCATCGAGGCTGGCGCCGTCCCCATCTTTGTCGAGCTGCTTGCCAGCCCGGAGCCCGATGTCAGAGAACAGGCCGTCTGGGCCCTCGGCAACATCGCAGGCGACAGTCCTCACTGCCGCGACTACGTCCTGAGCTGCGGCGCCCTGAAGCCGCTGCTCAACCTGCTGGGGGACAGCCGCAAGCTGAGCATGCTGCGTAATGCCACATGGACTCTCAGCAACTTTTGCCGAGGCAAGACGCCGCAGCCTGATTGGAACACCGTATGGCCCCTGTCCGCCTCCTCCCCTTGCCTTCGCGCCGGTTGCTTACCCCCCATTGACCGTCAGATTGCGCCCGCTCTTCCAATTCTCTCCAAACTGGTCTACTCGTTGGATGACGAGGTCTTGATTGACGCTTGCTGGGCCATTTCGTATCTTTCGGATGGTTCCAACGACAAGATCCAAGCCGTCATCGAGGCCGGCATCCCGCGCAGGCTGGTGGAGCTGCTCATGCACGCATCCACTTCAGTCCAGACCCCTGCGCTGCGCTCTGTGGGCAACATCGTCACGGGCGACGACGTCCAGACTCAGGTCATCATCAACTGCGGCGCGCTGCCTTGCCTCCTGTCTCTCCTGAGCTCCACCAAGGATGGCATTCGCAAGGAAGCATGTTGGACCATCTCAAACATTACAGCCGGGAATTCGTCCCAGATCCAGTCCGTCATTGACGCCAACATCATCCCGCCGCTCATCCATCTCCTCCAAAATGGGGACCTGAAGACGCGCAAGGAAGCTTGCTGGGCCATCAGCAACGCCACCTCGGGCGGCCTGCAGAAGCCGGAGCAGATCCGATACCTGGTTTCGCAGGGCTGCATCAAGCCGCTGTGCGACCTCCTCTCGTGCCCTGACAACAAGATTATCCAGGTTGCCCTCGACGGCCTAGAGAACATTCTCAAGATTGGCGACCTCGACAAGCAAGCGGCCGGTGACAGCGCCGAATCGATCAACCGCTACGCCCTGTTCATCGAGGAATGCGGCGGCATGGAGAAGATCCACGAGTGCCAGAACAACGCCAACGAGGAGATCTACGTCAAGTCGTACCACATCATTGAGAAGTACTTCTCGGACGAGGGCGAGAATGCCGACGAGGGCATGGCTCAGCCGGCCGGGCCCAACGGCACCTTTGGCTTCGGTACCAATGGCCCGGCCCAGTCTGGCGGCTTCAACTTCGCCAACGGGGGTGACTCGATGGACATGTAGGGTCTCTACACCCTGTTCCCGACCGGCAACGCATGAGTGTTCTGGCCGCGGTGCAGTTGCTTTGCGTCGATGCGACATCCTGTAATCACTCCCCCAACCAACATCCCTTCCCCAGCTGTCACCCCCTCGCCACGGCACAGTCTTGACCTGACTGTGCGCTGTACCCATCCCCCCCTTGACATCACCAATCACAGACCCTTGTCTTGAATCGGGCACGAAGAAGTTGCAGGAAGAAGAGAGAAGCGTTGCAGGATACACAGGCCCTATGGTAGCTTGAAAGCTCCAGCCTGGGACGGAGAGGAAGGAAATATGAAGTAGGGTAGGCTGGGCCACGAGGACATTACGGCATACTGGTTTGCCGCGGCCAGACGAGCGCACCTACAAAAGGCTGAACAGCCTGAGCGGACGACGGGAGAGGTTTGCGCCCTTGCCATGGCCCTGCTGTGAGGCTGGCGGGACGACAAGCATCGTCGGGTTCGGCACTGCAGCGGAGGCTGGTGCTAGTGCATCACGCCCAGCCGAACGATAAGCGCCAAGTCGTGACTGATATCATGGCCAAGTGGCTATATGTCAAGATAGGAACTGCGACGTAGTGCAAACGAGACGTTTTGGCCCTTCATCTCGCTCCCCTTGTTGCATTGGTGAAGTTGACTGCGGCGTTGTGCAGCGGGTGATGACTTGGTTGCCAAGGCCTCGTCTCCGTGGCATCGTATTCGTACGTGTGTGCAGCGGGGATGAGCCGTCGCGAAGGAGGGCTGCAGCTGTCTCCTCCAGACGTACTTGGCTCATTGAGCAGGGCCAGGATCGCGACTGGACCTCGTCCTTCTCACGCATGTAACATGTCGCCAGACGTGACATGTACAGTTGGGCAGGGCAGGCAGGCTCGGGGACGACGAAACGCACCGACGTCGTGGGGTCCGTCCTTTGTGCCCAATATCCAATATCCAAGACTGTGCGCTACAGCCGAACCATGTCTCGCCGGGCCTCCACACGGAAATGCGTGCTCTATCCGTACTCGGCCGTGGCGCCGGACCGCGTCTCCGAGATGAGCCAAAAACCCCAATGAGGAGTCGGACGCACAGCGGGAAAGAGATCTGTCATCGCGGCGTCTTGGGGGGACGTGGCTCCGCCGGGTGTGGCTCCTGTCTAATAGGCATGTCGGGATGCTTCTTAAACTCCGCTACAGTCGCCCACACTCCTTTATAGGGAGCCGCTAAGCGGTGGGCGTGGTAGGGTCTCGGGGTGGGACGGGATGGCCGGGATGGCCGGAGTAGTGAGTTTACGCCTAGTCGTGACGAGCCTCGGACGCGGTCTCGACACCCTGGTGGCGTCCGTCGTCTCAGACAGGACGCCGCCGCGTCCGGGATCGGGGAACCAGCAACTGGAGAGAGCTCGGGGGTCCGTTGGAGAGGGAGGAGTCGGATTCTGCGACGGCAACCAGAAGTAGTCGGCCGTTCGGGACGGTCAGGCCCTGAGCCCGGAGACTACGTATCAAACTCGGTGCCGGCGGCTGGAAGTGGTAGATGATGGTGACGGCCTTCATCTCACTGCAGAGAGTTGAATGCTGACTCGAGGCCGGTGCGAAGGCGAGTGGGACGGACTGGTTGGTTCGTTTCTGCTCCCTGGCACTATGCGTACAGTGCCGGATTTCAGCCGATTGCCAGTTTTGTAGTACCCAAGGTAATCAATCCTAGGCCGCCGCTCCTAGCACCTGAGCACCTACTCGCTCGTACAGGAGGAAAACGCCTACTGTGACTCGCACTGTACTTACCACCTACCACGCAGCTGTCCGTACAGTGTGATTTTGGGTCAGACTTTTCGGGCGACGGCAACTTCTGCACTGGCCGATGCCCATGATGGAGCACTGCCGCTGAAGAAGCCCTGGACGTCAGCTATCATCATGGTTAAGAAAGCCAAGGCCAAGGCTGATCCGACCGGTCCAAGCCCAGGCCCGTCGAATCCTACCAAGGACGGCGCAGGCAAAGGCAAAAAGGGCCAAAAGGTCGAGCCGCCAGCACCGGCACTGCCTCCCGCAGCGCCGCCCAAACCGACCGTCAAGCAGATCATTGGCGGCTCGTCGTGGACCGGGAAGCTCCCCGTCAACCTCCTGAGCGAGTATTGCCAGAAACAGCGGTGGGACAAGCCGGACTACGACACGAGGAAGACGGCCGAGGGCTTCTCGGTCTGGGTCACGCTGAGTGCCAAAGATGCCAAGACGCAGCAGCTCACGCGCCTGGACCCCTTCAAGATCCCGCCCAGCCACAAGCACCTGCTGCTGAGGGAAACGGCGCTCGAGGCCAAGCACGCGGCCGCGACGTATGCCCTGTTCCGCGTGTGCAGCATGCAGAACAAGCACACCGTGCTTCCGCCCGACCACAAGGCGCTGTGGAAGGAGTTCCAGGCTCTGAAGGTTCAGGACCTCAAGGAGGGCAAGGCCTGGATGTACGAGGCCGACCCCTTCAAGGCTCTTCAGGAGCGCCAGGAGGCCAAGGCGGCGGCGGAGAAGAAGAGGAAGGAGGTCGAGGCGGCCAAGGCCAAGGCCAAGGAGATGCCTGGCGCCTCCGGCCTGGCTCTCATCAACAGCGCGGGCGCCGGCTCGAACCCCATGAAGGGCTGGACGACCGCCCCCAAGGTCGAGATGGGCAGGCAGACCAGGATTCAGCTCGAGGCCCTGCTGCGCGAGGGCATCTCCTGGAACCCGCACGGCATCCGCATGAGCCGCGCCCAGAAGGAGTCGGCCCTCCGCGACCTCGGCAAGATCGGATTCCGACGCAGCCACGTCGAGGAAGCCGTCGAGTACTGCAAGGACCGCGAGGAGACGCTGGAATGGCTCCTCATCCACGTCCCCGAGGATGACCTGCCGCCGTGGGCCCTGCCCGAGAGCTACTCGGCCGGCATCTCCGTCGGCGCCACCAACCTGAAGCGAGAGGGCATCATCAAGTCGCTCGCCGAAACGGGCTACTCCCTCGAGCTCTGCACCCGCGTTCTCGACGGCAACGGCGGCGACGAAGACCGGGCCGCCGAGGTCTTGCAGGAGATGCTCTTCCCGACCGCAGACGGCGCCCCGGACTCCGGCGACTTCCTCGACATGGGATCTCCCGACGAGCAGTGGAACGAGGAGGTGGCAAGCTTGGAGGCCATGTACGGCGACAACTTTCGGCGCGAAAACGACCGAGTCATCCAACTACGCCTGGAATCGGTCAAAAATGCCCAGCACGCGCAGAAGGGCGAGGTGGAGGCCCATCTCCAGGTCCGGAGGCCGTCGAGCTACCCGAAGCACCTCATCCTCGCCGTCGTCGCAAAGTTGCCGTCGTACATCAAGCTGAGCATCATCAAAAAGGCCCTGGCGTACCAGCAGCAGTCTCTCCAGGAGGAGCCGATGAAGATCTACCTCATCACGGACTGGATCCAGCAAAACATCAACGGCATTATCGACAACCCGGGCAAGCTGGTGGACATCTCCGCCGTCTCGTCGGCCGCTGCCGAGAACCATCCACGGCCGGCAGGGAGAACGGCGCAGCTTCCGCGCAGGCCGGCCAGACCCATCGACTGGGCGCCAGACGCCCGGAGCCTAGAGGACTGGCGCAGGCGGCAGAGCAGCCCGTCTTGGAAGGACATGCAGTCCAAACGGCAAAAGCTACCTGCCTGGCGAATGCGGGACCGCATCGTGTCGACAGTGGAGGAGAATCATGTGACAATCATCAGCGGAGAGACGGGGTCGGGTAAGTCGACGCAGTCGGTGCAGTTCATCCTGGACGAGCTGTACGACCAGGGCATCGGAGGAGGCGCCAACATGATCGTCACCCAGCCGCGCAGGATCTCGGCGCTCGGGCTCGCCGATCGGGTGGCGGAGGAGAGGTGCTCACGGGTGGGAGAAGAGGTGGGATATGCCATCCGCGGCGAGTCTCGCCGGTCCAGGGAGACGAAAATCACCTTCGTCACGACGGGTGTCCTGCTGAGGCGTCTCCAGACGTCGGGCGGGCGGATCGAGGACGTGGCGTCGTCGTTGGCCGACGTCAGTCACGTCATCATTGACGAGGTCCACGAGCGGAGTCTCGACACGGACTTCCTGCTCAACCTGATCCGCGAGGTGTTGAGGGCGAACAAGGAGATGCTGAAGCTGGTGCTCATGTCGGCGACGCTGGACGCGGCGACGTTCAGCGACTACTTCGCCTCGGAGGGCCTGCGGGTCGGGGCGGTGGAGATTGCGGGGAGGACGTTCCCGGTCGAGGAATACTATCTGGACGACGTGATCCGCATGACGGGATTCAACGCCGAGGTCTCGGCCAAGGGATTCATCACGGACGAGACGATGGGCAAGGTCATCCAGAAGCTGGGACACCGCATCAACTACAACCTGCTGGCCGAGACGGTCAAGGCCATCGACTGGGACCTGTCGGACGAAAAGACGTCCGGGGGCATCCTGATCTTCCTGCCGGGCGTCGGGGAGATCAACCACGCGTGCAACCTGTTGCGAGGGATGGGCTCGCTCCACGTGCTCCCCCTGCACGCGTCGCTGGAGACGCGCGAGCAGAAGAAGGTGTTTGCGCATGCGCCGTCCGGCAAGCGCAAGGTGGTGGTGGCGACCAACGTGGCGGAGACGTCGATCACGATAGACGACATCGTGGTCGTCATCGACAGCGGCAAGGTCAAGGAGACGAGCTTCGACGCGCAGAACAACATGAGGAAGCTGGAGGAGACGTGGGCGTCGCGGGCGGCGTGCAAGCAGCGGCGCGGGCGGGCGGGGCGGGTGCGGGAGGGCAAGTGCTTCAAGCTCTACACCCGGAACCTGGAGCAGCAGATGTCGGAGCGGCCGGAGCCGGAGATCCGGAGGGTGCCGCTGGAGCAGCTCTGCCTGTCGGTGCGGGCGATGGGGATGCGCGACGTGGCCAGGTTCCTCGGGCGGTCGCCGACGGCGCCCGAGGCGGTGGCGATCGAGGGCGCGATGAAGATGCTCCGACGGGTGGGGGCCCTGGACGGCGAGGAGCTGACGGCCATGGGCCAGCAGCTGGCCATGCTGCCGGCCGACCTGCGGTGCGGCAAGCTGATGGTGCTGGGGGCGATCCTGGGGTGCCTGGACGACTGCGTGACGATTGCGGCCATCCTGAGCACGCGTAGCCCGTTCCTCTCGCCGCAGGAGAAGCGCGACGAGGCCAGGGAGGCGCGGATGAGGTTCTCGAGCGGGGACGGGGACCTGGTGACGGACCTGACGGCCTTTCAGCACTGGGACGGGCTGCTGAGGGAGGGAACGCCGCAGCGGCTGGTGAGGGCGTTTTGCGAGGACAGCTTCCTATCGTACCAGACGCTGACGGACATTGCCAACACGAGGACGCAATACTACACGGCCCTATCGGAGACGGGCATCGTGGCAGCCGGAACCGGGCTGGGCAGCGGCGGAAGAGGCGGAGGGGGTGGCGGTGGTGGAGGAAGAGGAAGAGGAGGAGGAGGAGGAGGAGGAGGACCACCGGCGGCGACGGCGCGGGACGCCCAGCTGCTGCGGGCGCTGGTCGCGGCAGCCTTTACGCCGCAGACGGCCCGGATCCAGTACCCGGACAAGAAATATGCGAACTCCATGTCGGGCGCCATGGAGCTGGACCCGGAGGCTCGGGCCATCAAGTTCTTCAACGAGGACAACGGACGAGTGTTCATGCACCCGAGCAGCACGCTGTTCGGGAGCCAGGGATTCACGGGCAACGCGGCGTACATGTCGTACTTTAGCCTGATCGCCACGAGCAAGATTTTCATCCGCGACCTGACGCGTGAGTCCTGCCCCCCCCCCCGCGGAACCCCCTTGGTCGGTGGAGGCAGGAGATGATACTGACGCGGCCGCAGCACTCAACGCGTACGCGCTGCTGCTGTTCTGCGGCTCCATCGAGCTGGACACGCTGGGCCGGGGCCTGCTGGTGGACGGCTGGATCCGGCTCCGGGGCTGGGCGCGGATCGGGGTGCTGGTGGCGAGGCTGAGGGGCATGGTGGACGAGCTGATTGTGCGCAAGGTGGAGAGGCCGGAGCTGGAGCTGGGGGGAAGCAAGGTGATTGAGATGGTGCGCAAGCTGGTTGAGCTCAACGGGCTGGACGCGTGAGGCTGGTGGTGATGGTGAAGGTGGTGGTGGTGATGATGATGGGATGGCGGTGGCGTTGGATCAGCCGGCAGCGTGTCACGGGGCATAGAGGATTCGAGCTACGGGAACTGTCGCGCGCGTCTTGGAATAGACGGAGACGAACGCAGGCATCTGACGCAGTTCGTCGTGTAGAAAAATTGGTAGCTACTGGGAGGGTATCGCAGGTACAGCAGCAAGCCAGAGGCAGCCGTTTAAAAAAAAAGACGGACTTCTAGCCTGGCTCTCTCTCCCCGTCCCCCCCGCCTCTTCCCCTCTGCCCAACCGGGCAACGCTCGCC
>NJEV01000389.1:0-21141 GCA_002591385.1 Cordyceps sp. RAO-2017
CGAGGCCGCCGCCGCCGAGGATTCCGCCGAGGCCGCCGCCGGCGCCCTTGCCGTCGTTGCCCTTGCCGTCGGCGGTGTCCTTGCCGCCGCCGAGGCCGCCGAGCAAGTCGTTGACCAGGCCGCGGGCGTAGAGGGCGCGGGCGTCGCGGCGCTGCTTGCCCAGCTTGTTCAGCTGGCTCAGGTCGTCCTCCTGGCCGACGCCGCTCTGGGAAGACGCCTTGGGCACCTTGCCGCCCGTGCCCATGTAGACGGCGATGGCGGAGGCGGCGTCGATGGGGCCGTTGCCCTGCGTGCGGCCCAGCGCCGACGCCTTCTTGCCGTCCATCTCGCGCTCGCGGATGATGGACGTGTCGGCCTGGGAGCCGCAGGCGTTGGTGGAGCAGTCGCGCGGCGTGCCGTCGGCGACTGATGCGTGTCAGCGTCTCTTTTCCTTTTGAGAGAGAGAGAGAGAGATCATACTGCTGAGGCCGGGCATCGTGGCGTTGTTGGCGCCTACGCAGTACCGGATCACGCCGTGGGCCGAGGCACCGGCCGCCAAGGCGGAGTAGACGAAGGCGTAACGCATCGTCAAGATATTATCAAGAGACAGTAGGAATGTAGAGAAAGAAGCAAGAAGCGGCCTATCGGAAAGGCGTCGTGTGGGTTGCAAGTGAGAAATTAGAAGCTGTCGATATCTGCTGCCACCGGGGCCTGCGGGAACCAGGGGAGGTAAGGAAGGATGGGAAGGTGATGAAAAGATGTACAACACAACACACACACACACACACACACACACTCAGACACAAGAGAGGGGAGACGGGAAGACGGGATGAGGTGCGGATGAAGGCGAGGGAGGAAGCGGAGAGGGAACGTCGAGCGAGCGAATTATATACACGCATCCGCACGACGACGGCCTCGAGCCCATCCCTCTCAGCCTGGCACCGGGCCCATCCCGCCCCGAGCACGACGACGGCCGTCCGCCAACAAGCCCAGGCAGACCGGGCAAACCCACAGACCGGGCGTCGCTGGCCCTACGCCCCCGTCCGAGACACTGCCGGCCCCCCTATCGCAACGGACGGCAGCCTCACCTTGGACGGCAGCGGCGGTGGCCCAAGGCTGGTAGGCAGCGGCGATGGCCCAGGGCTGGCAGGCCCAAGCCAAGCCCGCTCCCCAGCAGTCCGAAAAGAAGATAGAACCAAACGCGGACGGATCGAGGCCTGAAACCAGGAACGATCAGAGCGCTGCCTGCACCTAAACGAAGGGGAGAAGGGAAGCAGCGGTGGCGGTGAGCCGAGCCAGGGCTGAGCAGGGCTGTAGGGCTGCAGAGAATAAGGCAAGCCAGGGGGGGCAACGGCAGGGCGACGATCGCAAGAGATCCCCGGCCCCGACGGAGCGGGAGCAACACTAAACTGAGGTTCGCCAATCCCGGGAAACAGGGACAGGGGGGGGAACGAGTTTCACGTCGCAGGCCAGGGGGGGCGCGCGCGGGCGCTGAAACTCCCGGCCCGGCCGCCGCTTCGGGCATAGTTGGTTTGCGGTGGTGGTGGTCGGAGCCCGGGTGGGGCCGGGCCGGGCGGGGCCGGGTGGGGCCGGAGCCGGGACGGTGATTCTCCTTTGGCTGCGCCCGGCTGCTGCTGCGCCGCACCGCTTCTCGTCAGAGGAACGATCGGCTTTTTTTTTTCTTTCACCACTTCCTCACTCTTACTTCAGGGGGAGGCGGAGGGCACGTGGGAGCGGCGGCAGGGGAGGGCTGGCTGCCACTATCGTGCCGCTCAGGCACGGCGGGCGGCCTGAAACGAGCTGGCCGTTGGCATCAATGCCTCTCTGGCCGTGAACACGGCACTTCATTTTTTTTTTCCCACCTCACAGACAGGCAGCGATCCCCTTGACTCTTCGTCCTTCTCGGTCCGTCAGCATCGCTACAGCCAGCCCGTCGCTTACGCTGCCTGGCTGGGCAGCAAGTGCAGCAAGCCAACGTCTCTCTATCATTAGCCGCTCGCGTACGCGCGCATCACCACCGCCGTCAGCCGTCCATCGGCCGCGCCCTCTCCGACAGCCGGCCGGGGCAGAGGAAGCGAGAAATCGCCGCTTGGCACGGGGGAGGAGCACGAGATGGGGAGCGAGGCAAAAAACAAGTCGCGGCCTAAACGGGCGGCGGCGGGAACCGTGCGCGCCTCACCACCTCCACCGCCGGGCTCGTCCTCTTGCCGGTTTCAGGCGCCAGATGAGCGTCGACGACGCACAGCCTCGCCCCGTGGCCCAATCCGTCGCTCGGGGCGCGGCATTGCTTATCAAGGGGAGGGAAAGGGGGCGAGGGAGAGAGCGCCTGTACGCACTGCCGCTCGGAACGGCGCGCGCCAAGAACGGCAGGGTCGCATCTCTCGTGGACCTTCATGGAGCGCTGTGCGTGCTACGTTGAGAGGCGGGGGGGGGGAAGATGCAGAGACGTGGGCGCGCTCATCAGTACACTGCATGCATATGCACGCTGCGGGCCAACGTCGTCGACCCCTGAAACCCAACCGGCCCTCCTCTCCTGTCCGCCTGCAGCAAAACGGCCGCTGATGGGCGTCGGATCGGCTGCCGATGGCCATCAGCCGCTGAAACGCCCATGCCCTCGTCGGGAGCCGCTCCCGCCGTCCCGCCGCCCATCGTCTGCACACCCGCCCGGCCTTCACTCCCCCCCTTTTTTTTTGTTTTTTTTTTCCCTGCCTGCGTGCGCCTCCGAAACGGTTTCGGCCGCAAGACGACGGTAGTTGCGTGGCAAGACGACGGTGGTTGCGTCGTGGAAAGAGGCTGTAGTTGGAAAGTGTCTGCGGGTGTGTTGTGGAAAGAGACTGCGGGTTGCGTTGTGGAAAGAGTCTGCAGTTGTGCTGTGGGCGTTGTGGAAAGAGACTGTAGATGGAAAGTGTCTGCAGCTGTGCTGTGGAAAAGAGACTGCAAGTTGCGTTGTTGAAGAGCCTTGCAGTGGAAAGAGTCCGTAGTTGCGTTGCGAGTCGGAAAGAGTCCGTAGTTGCGTAGCAGAATAGCCTCCCGTCCTTCTCAACCACCACAACCCATCTCGCCAACCACCCACCCTCTCGACTCCGGCAGCAACGCTCCAGCCCACCCGAATGCCGACCGCTCGCTGCCCGTAGCCCGCCCTCCTGTGCTTCCCGCAGCAACGCTGTATGTAGTCTGCCGCGGCGTCGCGGTGGGGCGCTGTCTGCAGACCGTCATCAACATACACAGCACACGATACCCGGAGGAGAGACCAAAACAGCACACAGCACGGGGAGGACCGCGGCACGAGACATGAACAGGCGTCAGAGCAGGAACCAGGCTATGGAGATGACACGAGGAAGACAAGAGTCATGCTGTGTGGGGAGAGAAAAAGAAAGAAAAAATCAAAAGAAAGGTAGTAGATAGACAGCAGTACGTACCAGATGAGCAAGACACGATATCACAACTCACAAAAAAAAAAATCGACCCCCGTCAGCAACAATCTCCCGATGCCCATGCCAGATCGCTCACGGCCCTCTCCCCAGACCCGCACTGCTGCCTCGCCGTGGCCGCAAGCGGAGCGGTGGGAGGAGAGACGTGGGGGACCAAGAAAAACGCCTCCGGATGCATAAAAGCCATCGTCTGGTCCTCGTTCCTCCCATCTCGTCGTTCGACCGGACCGACAGGCAACGGCGCACGGCTGCCTAGACGATCAGATAGCCGAAGCCCATGTCCTTGAGCCCCTGCAGCCAGTTGACGCCCGGCCGGGCCAGGCCGTCGCCGCGGTCCTGCATCGCCCACGTCGCCTTGAGCATCTCGATGGCCGTGAAGATGTAGCCCCACGAGCACGTCTCCCAGATGGCCAGCAGCCGCTTCAGCGTCCACGTCCGCTTCTCCGCGTCCCGCGTCTCCGCCCCGGCGATGAACGTCGGCCACGACGTCGCCTTGAAGTACGGGTCGCGCTCGCCGATCTGCGCCAGGTGGCCCAGGATGTCCGAGACGAGGAAGTCGGCGTCGACCGGCCGCACCGCCCGCGCCAGCGGCAGCGCCTGCAGGATGTACAGGCACGCCGCCGACCGGTGCGCCGACGCCACGTGCACCCGGCTCTCCATGTCCGTCACGTTGGCCGACTGCTGCTGCAGCCGCGACGCCCAGCCGGGTATGTCGAACGCCAGCGCCTGGTCGATGAGCGCCAGCGCCTCGTCCGCCGCCGACAGCGACCAGTCCGTACACGGCGTCTCGTACGACAGCTGCGACGCCACCAGTATCACCTGCAGCACCTCGGCCGGGCACGACAGGTAGCTGTTGGCCTCGACCCGCTTCATCACCGGCAGCAGCTCGAACGCGTACCGCGCGATGCGCGCCGCCAGCGCCCCCGACGCCAATGTCGATCCCAGGATGTGGTATCTGTTTCGCCGTCGCGCGCCAAGACGGGTGCAGTCGCCGCGTCCGTCAGCCGGAAAAATACTTTTCTCATCTTCCTTTGACTCTTCGCCTTGTCCCTCTCCATCCTGCACCTCGTCACCCAGCCAGGTAGAGGGAGAGGGGGAGACAGGGAGAGGGGGAGACAGGGAGAGAGAGAGGGAGAGAGAGAGAGAGAGAGAGAGAGAGAGAAAAACACTCACATGAAGCAGTCGGCAATGACACAGTCCCGCAGCATCCGGCTCGACGAGCTCGCGCCGCTGCCCGGCGCCAGAAGCGCCAGCACGCTGCTGGCCCCCTCCAGGTGCGTCTGCCACCCGCCGTCGTCGTTCCTCTCCAGGTCGATCAGGTCGAACTTGACGAAGAAGTGCATCGCCGCCAGCGCCACCTCGCTGACGGCCGGGTCCAGCGTGTCCAGCACCTCGCGCAGGTGGCCCATGGCCTTCTGCTTGGCCGTCAGCGCGTCGATCAGCGCCTGCCGCGAGACGAGGTCCTTGGCCCGCAGCTGCGCCAGGTAGCCCCCCGGGTCCGTCAGCCCGGTGGGGATGGCCGTGATGGGCCGGAAGATGTTGGACCAGTGGATGGCCGACGTTGCGATGAGGATGTGCAGCAGCAGCGGGTGCCTGTTGCTCAGCGGTATCAGCTCGCGGAACGGGTTGCTGCCGGGAGCGTCGCGCGCCACGAGGTCTTTGCAGACGCGATCGGCGACTGCGCAGGACGGCCTTTGCATTAGCGCTGCCTCCGGCATCGACGGACAGTCACAACGGCAGGTGACCTGATTGCTCCGCCGCCGTGACCGGAGCCGCCGCCGTGGCAGGTTCCGAGCTGGCCACGGCGGCCGGCGGGATGGAGGCGAGGCAAGAAGAAGACGGGGATGCGAGGGCAAAGTAACGGTGCCATACAGGGCCGCGGAAGCGGGAGAAACAACCGGAAGGGACTCACAGTGGGCGAGATAGTAGCGTGAATTTCGGTCGAGGTCCTGGAAGACGGGATCCGTCAGGTTGCCGAGCGACACCCGGCCCGGCCTGCGCTGCTGCTGTTGCGCCGACGAGGCCTCCTTGTCCATGCCGGGCGACGTCGCACGCGGCCGCGGATGGAGACGACGCCGGTGAGCCAGTTCGTGCCTGTTTTTGAGGCCGGCGCCGGGCCCGATGCCGGCGCATGTACCGATGATGCCCATGTCGCCGCCGTCGCCGCCGTTGCTGTCGGCTTGACTCCCCTTATCAGCATGCCGAATCGGGGGCCCCAGCCGGCGATCGTCGCGGCTTCGCGGTCGCCGGTGCTGTTGCCTGCAGCCGTGGCTGTTCATGCCGTCCAGGCCGGTAAGGGTGTCGCCCGTCGACTCGAGCCCAAGCCCATCGTCTCCTGCGCGTCCTCCCGCTGGTGCGCCGCCGCCGCCGCCGCCGCCGCCGCCATCTGGTGCTGCTGTCGCCGCCGCGGCCGTCGGTGCGCAGGCCTTCGATGGAGAGCTCAGCTGCGGCGACCGGGGCCGTTGATGCTGCTGTCGCTGTCGCTGTTGTTGTTGTTGTTGTTGTTGTTGTTGTTCATCTTGTTGTTGCTTGCCGCCCGATGCCGCTGCGGCCAAGGACCAGGGCGCGGGGGGCGACGAGGAAAATGACGAGGCCGACGAGGCCGACGAGGACTCGGCCGAGGACGGCGCCCAGGAAGCCGCCGGCGCCGCCGTCGTCGGCGGCGGCGGTTTCAGGTTGCCATGGGCGTCAATGACCTGCGTCCAGACGAACACCCTCCCGTACCCGAGGCATTCCTGCCCCGAGACCGCGCATTTGTGGCAGCTCGGCCACGAGCGATCGCAGCGCAGGCGGCGGCGGCGGCAGTTGTGGCACGCCTTGGACGAGGGCGCCTTGGCCGTCGGAGGCGACGGCGCCGACGAGGGCGACGGCGCCGACGAGTCGACGGACCCCATGACTTTTTTTCTCTATGCTCTCGCTCTTGGCCCTGCTCTCTTTTTCTCTCGCCTTCTCTCTTGCGTGCGCCTGCTCTCCTGCTGTCTGTCGCTCTCTTCGCTGTCTGTCGCTCTCTTCGCCGTCTGTCTCTCCGCCGTCTCTGTCGTCGGGTCGCTCGCTCGCTGCCGGCAGAAACGAGGGATGCTCAGGTCGGTCTCGGGCCGCTGCTTCGACGAAATCGGTTGACGCCCTTCGCAGACCGGGGAAAGCTGGGTATCGCCGCGTCCAAGGCACTCATTCATTCCCTCATTCAATCATCCGGAGAAAGAAAAGGAAAGAAAAAATCGATCAAGGAAAGGGAGAGAAGGAAAGATGAAACATCCGTGGCCCTTTCCTCTCCGCTCGCCGGCCGGCGGTCCAGACGCTTCGACTGACTTCGTATAAATACCAAGGCCGGGATTTAGAGTTGAGACCAGGCCGCGCTAAGCCCGACAGGGCCTCGCCAAGCGCCGCCCAAGGTTTGGTTCCGCGGTACATCCGAGCGCGGAGCCGCCAGCTGCCGCCGCAGGTACCTTTTTTCCCCCTTTCCCTTTTTGTTAATGCTTCCTAGCCTCTGAGACGGCTGTGTTTCCGGTAAAACGAGGCCATCGTCGGCCGGCCCTCTTTCCTGTTCGTCCTTCCGCCTCCGCCCGTCGCTCGGGCGGCGGTCCGGCGGGAGGCCGGGTGGGCGACCGGGGCCAGCGTCCGCGTGCCCGCCACGTGACGCGGCCGACTCACGGGGCCCGAGGTACCGCTTACCCGACTCGGTAGGGCGGGACGCGTGGCGGTGCCGGGTATCGAGTACCTCGTTGCCTCCGTCCTCGCCCGCCTCGTCGCCCATCACCACCACGGTCTTCGGCCCTCGCCCCGTCGTCGGCCGTCCAGCCCCGACTCTGCTTTTTCTCTCTGTGTATGTCTCTTTTTCCCTCCCTCCCTCCCTCACTCACTCATTCTCGCAATCCCTTTCGGCCTCGTCGGTCCCGCCACTTGGATCGTGGCACGCTAGACCGCGACCACGGGCGAGCGTGGAGCTTGGAAGACACCGAGTCCATAACCCTCGCCGGCGTGCCCTCACGGCTCAGGCTCATAACTCCGCCGACGCAGAGTTGAAACGCGCCGCCTGGATCGCGGGGTATCGAAAAAAGGGGGGGAGGGGGGCGAGGGTTCGGGCCGCCAGAGAGAATTAAGATTGAAGACGGACGAGTTGAATGTTGGTAACCTGACTCGCTCGTTTCGCACGGCATTTTCCAGCAGAATAAGCTCCACGAGATGACGCAGTCCATGAATTGTCGTTATTAAGAGCTAAGCAATAATTGCCTTAGTCCCGTCTTTCGACTCGCTTCCATTTGTCGCGACTTGCCGGCCTTGCTTTCAACCGTTTATACGAAAAGCATGCTCCCCCCCCGCTCCAACTTCCCGTCAACTCTCTCACCCGCGAGGCCATCTACTCACCACTGCCCCCTTCGCGCCCATCTTGAAACCGCCCGCTCTGTACTTTTTCGTGACCAGAGTCCTTCCCCGGCTATTGAGCCGGCGCGAACGGCTTCAAGCTGCACGTCCTCGCTCTGTCTCTCTTCGCCGGCCCGTCTCCCCCCCCCCCACCCCCTCCCCCCTTCCTCTGACGAACATCACTGCAGACCTGCCGCAGCCGGCTCATCAGCTGATGAGAGACGCTCACATGAACGGGCTTCGAATTCGGCCAACTTTCAGTCCTGCGGCGTGCCCGAAAGTGGAAGCTGTGCAAATCATTGCTAGCTCTTTGCTGCCTTGGGCAGATCCGCCGACCCTCTTCTGTCCCTAGTCGCTCGCGTACCGGACACGTCAGTCTTGCACCCGCCGAGATTCGACTAACACGACACGAGGGCCGTTATGGGCCACGCCGCCACCGGATGCGGTTCCGACGTACATGACACCAAGGGAGGAGAGCCATCTCTCTGTCAGTGAGAAACTGTCGTCACACGGGCTTGTTGTGCGACTCCCAGAGTTCATCATCACCATGGACCAGCGTTTGGCCAGCACTTGTCGACGACGCAGTGTCGTACATGAATGAAAAACGCTTCGGCTCAGGCAACGGCACAGTCGAGATGGCGAGATGGCTGCATGTCTCTCAACCACTCCTCGATGCCACGACGCTCCCCTGCCCAACATTCGCCACTCAACCGGCCGTCGTGTCCTTCCCTTCACCCAGCCAGGGGGGCGGGCCGAACTGGGCTCGGATGCCAACTTTGGAAATCATGATGGGCTCGCTGCTGCTGCTCCCCACGTCCCCTTTGCCCTGCTTGAAGGGTGCTCGAGTTGCAGAGACCTTCCTATTTGTAGACTAGACGGACGTTGAACAGGGACAAGATTCGGCTCACTCGCATCGTGATGCCTCGGCCCATCCTCACCCCCCTTTCACGACGTGCTCCAGCCGACGCTAAGGCCAGTGGGCACCGGCGTTCCGTCTGCCAATGACATCGCCGTCCCATGTGACATCTCACCTCTGCTTCTCGGTGGACAAAGAGACAAAAAAAAAACAAGGCCCTCTCTGATTCTGATCCCAGGCCGCGCGCTCCGTTGATCTGCCCAGGCTCGACCAACGCAGTGCTACCGGGGAGATGTTCGGGCTCATGCTTTCAAGCACGGCTTCCCGTGCACATGCATCACGCAGGCGGCATCGCTTAGGAAATGAAATGACCATCCGGCCATGTTGGGTAGAGAGCATGGCATCGCCCCTTGCCCCCATGCGCAGCCGTCGACGCTCCACGAGAAAAAGGGGGGGAGGGGAGGGGCAGGGCGGCGGCGAAGAGGAGGAGGCGTCGAGCAGCTATTCGTCGGTACGGCACCTATAGACGCAACGTCGCAAGTGGCACGGGGGTCTTTCTATGGATACACGTATCCGAGATGGGCGATTATGCAGCCGACTATCGCATTCTCAAGGCCCGTTCGTCCATGACGAAGCTCGATCCGGCTTGCTAGACTGCATGGCTTCGGCCTTGGATTGCCAGAAGAGGCCGAGGCTGCTCTGCTCGGCCCGTGTGCTGGCTCGTCGACCGGGCCTCCCCGTTCTCGTGCCACGGCCGAGGCGCGACGAGGGCTGGCAGAATCTTCCGACGTGCCACAACTCTAGCCTCACGTCCCAAAACGAACCCGCTCCTTCTAGCATCGCACCTCCGTCTCTTTATATTAGGGGGTGGGAGGCATGCGACGGCTGCCGGTCCGGCCTGCCACTGCGGAGAGCTCCCGGCCCGTGCCCCCAGCGGTTCGACGTCTGGATACAACATCAATGCCCGGGGTATGCAGGCCCTGTTCATTAGCTGTTGGATCCTAATTGGCGCCCGTCTTCCTCGCTGCTTGCCTCTCCAGCGTCATCGGGGCACCTTGATCCGCGGGCCCTGCAAGGCACTGCAAACATCGAAGACGCCCGTTGTGCCACTGCCGATGGGGCACACCCAAGCTATCGCGGATGGACTGCTCAGCATGGACGCCTGTCGTCGAGCTTGTGATACATCCACCGCACCACGTCCAACCAGCTCTCGCGGCCGATCCGCCAGCTCATCTCCATCCAGTTCACCGAGTTGGCAGGACAAGATGGAATCCTTGCACCGTCGCCCGCTTGGCGGAGCAAGCATCGACCGACTTGCGGCCGGAAAACTTGTTCCGTCTTGGGGACCGCTTCTTCACTCCCTTGAGAAAAACTGCCCTGCCGCCAACTCGTGTCAACCCTGCACTGTCGGTTGGAGCCTCTCCCCATTGTGCGCTTCTCATGTTACCCATATTCGTCCATCAACCCTGCAGGTCGACGGTTGATGGGAATTTCGGTGCATCGCCAATTCCAGGACAGCATATGTAGCACGCAAACTCGGTTGGCGTCTGCATTTCATGGTCGTTGGCTGCGAGGGTCGTTGAGCGCAGGCCGGACCGCGTCATCCCTCCCTGATCCTCCTGTGTGACTCAATTGTTGCCAGTGCCGAGGTCGTAAAATTGGAGGGGAAAACACGAATACACATGCTCGGGACACGGCACAGAAGTTCATTGTCAGAGACGCAGACGGTCCAGAGCTGAAGACCCATCACAGGGGGAGTATCGGACGCGTGTCTCCGGACCAGCGCGATCCCCCGAACTGAGGCAGGTTTGAGCGGGTTCAGTTTTCCATCGTCGGCAATTCATGCGTCATCTCGTCTTGTTCCGCCACTCACACGTTCCTTAACCTGAGTTTTGCGCTTGCGGGCGCCGACCAGGCCATCTCTTTGTACGCATTTCCAGGAACTCGACCTTCGGCACATGACCCTAGGTGGAGGCTTCGGTCGAGAATAGAAATAGAGGTGGTGACACAAGCCGCAGGTGCAGGCTCGCATTTCCGACAGCCGTTGGCGGTGGCGAAAGCGCAGGGGACTGCTGCGGATCGCGTACTCGACGTGCCGGCGCGCAGGCGTGGCAGTTCATTGGTGCCTTGAAACGTCCATGCTACTTACGAGACGAAGAAGCTGGTGTGATGGCTCCGTCGTCGTGAAGCCGCGGCAGGCCTTTCGGAGGACCAGCGTGGGACGTAAGGCTGGCAAACAGAGTGATCGCCGTACATGGCTGCAAGGTCGATCTCCATGTCACACCAGCAGCGAGTTGGGGGTATAATTTCTTTCACAAGGGGGCAGTCACATCACCGTAGCCACGGCCCTCCAAAAGGCTCCAAAAGTTCCAGCAGTTGGCTGCGCCCCGACATGAGGGCTGCAGACAGCTCCATGCGGCGACGTCCAATTGACCTCCGTCAGCTGGCCGACTTTGCACTCTGGTCTGGCCATTGCCAGACGAGGCTCCCTTCGGGTCCTTCCCAGGCGGGGTTGGGCCCATTGCCCATCGGTGCAAGGGTTGGCGCAGGGGTCTCGAGCTTTGTGGCCGGTCAAGAGCGGAACGGGACAGACATCGGGGCGACGAGCTTGTCGCGTCATCTGTTCACCCTCCAGCACCAATCAAAGGCCAGGCGCGCAATCGCCTCAAGCTTGTCTCCCTCAGGACGCGGGCGCGGCAGTGAGCGAGCCACGGCGGATTGGGTCAGTGGACCCGGCTCGAAATCCTGCGGTCAAGCGCAGAGTGATGGACGGGAAGTTACCCGGCGCCGTTGACAGGCCGCAGGAGTCAGGACTTATTAAAGAATCAAGCATCGACGCAGGGCGACGGGTCCCCAATTTTGATGTACGGCTAGTTCGATGGGCTTTCGCACTCCACGTGTCGTGTGGACGGGCCGGGGAGGTTCCTGGCTGGATCACCGCCATTAGCCTGGGATCGCTGAGGCGAGCCGAGAGAGCCACCGCTCCTTGAATTTCGCCCGTGAGCTTTCTTTTTTTCTTCCCATGTATGGGCGCTCGTAAGCGGTACTGCATACCTACTCGTAGACTGTGTGAGCTAGTCCCAGTACTTCCGTACATACTATACACCAGGTGAGTGTGTGCATCATGATTCCTTTTGTTTCCCCAATCCTTGCGGGTGCTCCCGGGTGGCGAGCTGGCAAGGGATCCACGGTCGTTCATCGTTGTCTGCCCAACATGAGAGGATAGCGTGATGGCAATGGAGGCTTCCAAGTTCCCCGACTGCCGCCTGTATCGGTGATGGGGGCGTACAAGATGTCCGGACTGGCCCTGGTAGATTGACAGCCTGTCGAGAGAGAGCCCGGCTCGCCAGGCTCGCAAAGGAGCAGGCCCGGTACCGGTTCATCTGGTCCTGCCTGAAGCGTGACATGACGTGAGTTGTCAACAAATTAGCGCGCACACTGCTAGTCTCGTTTGGTATGTGTCTTCCAACAAGGCCCCATCAAGGCGTGCATGTTATTTTATCATCCACGATCCCGGATCCCGGCGAGTCACGTCTTGTCTGTTGTATGTCGTTATGTACTGGCACTTTTCGCTTGCACTCGCAAAACCACCGGGTAGCCGGTGCGGTATCCTGGACCGGATGCGCATCCTAGTCTGGGGGACACGGCGCCGAATGACGGGCCCAGAAGAGGCGGCACAGCCAGAATCGACCTCGATTGTGGTATGCAGTGCCACGGCCCACCCCTTGACGTTATTATGGGCGTCAGGGCATGGCCCGGTCGGTCATCTCCGTCTCTGGATCCTATCAGGCCACGTCGAAGTCGCCCACCCCCCGCCGAGCGGCAAATGCTCACACTCTCTGTGCGCGGGGACCATGGCATGCCGCCCCAAGCGCAGGACGGCACGGTCGAGTCGAGTCGAGTCGAGTCGAGGGCCAATATCGATGGAGTGGCGCGACTTGGCAAGCCTGCCTGCAGCGGTAGAGGCTCCGGGGCCGGCATCCACGATGTGGGAGGGAGGAGAGAGAGGAGGACGAGGGCGCAGACTGCTGGCGAATGATGGCAGAAGGGCGGGCACCCGGTAGACGTCGACGGCATCCAGTGTCCAGCAGGTCAGCGTCGACTTCTGACGAGTTGGGCCGAGGGCCAAAAGTGAATGCATCATCGCCAGGGACATGCCTTGAGAACACGTGCTCCGCCAGAGACCTGGGTAGGCAAGGTACCTGCCCGGGCAGGCACTCTGGGGCTTCCGCTCATGGAAGGAGGACGTCTAAGGGCTCCTTCCAGCCGATTGCAACCAGAGCTCCTTCCAGTCGAGGCGACTTGCCTACCTACCTAGGTAGATAGCCAGGGCTCCTTCCATGCGCGACGGGAGGAGGGTGGCGGCGTCGCGCCTGACCCTTCAGGCCTCGTCCTCAGGCCTCGTCCTCTGGGCGCACGTGAGCACCGCCCAACGGCCACGGCTCATCTCCGTTGCTCCGTAAACCTCAGCCTCGTCGGCCTCGGACAGCCATGGCGGCCAGACCGTCCGTCAGTCAGCAGAAGGGATTGACGGATCTTCACCTTGGTAATGGCTGCAGGTGCTCCTCCTCAACAGAGCCAATCCAGGCTGCCGCCGCCCAGCCACGCCCCACGGGTGCACCAACCAAGCACGGCGGGAAGATCCCCTTTGATCTCATTTCATTGGGCTGGCATGCCCTATCCCCGACGCTTGTTCTGGAAGTTGACCCGCCACTACATGCTGTACGCGTATGTATGTGGTAGCTACTGTCAGTGACTCAGTTCCCAGGCCGGCCTTGAGACCAGCAAACCACAGCGGCCGCCGCCAGCCAACTCGAAGGCGACGGGGGGGGGGCCAGGGGGCGGCCCCGGTGAACGCCGCCAAAGACTCGTAAAGCCGGCCTCGACTCGCCGCGACGCTCCTCTCCCGCGCTCTCTCCGTTGGCCTCGACGTCTCAGCCATTGCACAGAGCCATGGCCCCAGGCAATCTCGAAGTTTCGGTCAACGGAGCGCAAGAGAAACATTGCTCAAGGGAGGGGGACCCCGAGGTCGTCAACGGCTTCGCAATGGCGGTATCGGCCTCCACCCAGGGCTTTCCTTGCTTGCATGCTAGGGCCGGGCTCCGCCGCAATTTGTGATCGTCGTGGCGGCTGGCCCGTTGATGAACCGCGCGGAGCGTCGCTACTGAGATGCGCCTGGCCCCATGACTCGGCTGTCAGGGAATGGCCGCATGGAAATCGCATTTCACCGGCCGAAAGACTGCTGCCACTTCTCTCCGAGCTCGGGCCACTGGGCACGCGGGTCTCTGGAGTTCTCTGCGGCACGCACAAGGGGAAATTGTCGAACAAAAAGATGCACTCCCGGAGAGACGCTCATCCATCAAGAGTCTTCTGCGGCGAATGCGTTCATCCTACAATCAATCAATCAATCACACGAGACGTCGGCCACTGCGGATTCCGCCTCTCTGGGAAATGAAAGACCAGGCCGGGAGGACAGGAGCAGGGGGAAAGACGAAAGAGGAGAGAGAGGAGGCGGCAATGGTGGTACCATCTCAAATGCTGACATGCAGTCCATCATTAAGGATCGGGTCTTCATCCAAAGCTTGGTTGGGCACTCAAGTCTTCGTACTAATGCCGCGCAGGTGCAGACAAAGGCCGACAAACTTGGCACGCTCCTGCCGAATACAAGTGTCCCTAGCACGCTCACCGGAGGAGTCGTTTGGCCAATCGTGGACGACTGTTCCACTCTGTAACATGGGCGCCTGACTTGCAACCGCATTTACATACGGATACATGGGGACGGGTTGAGCAGTGCGTACGTACATATGTACTTCTGTCTGGCCGCAGCCGAAATGCGGCTTGCCGTCCTGCAGATGAGATAGACAGAGCGGCGATCAATCAGGTTAGCCGGCTCGAACGGCCAGGATCGAGAACATCGCAGGTCACAAGTTCGCTGCAGAGGGCCGTACCTGTTCGCCCGGCGCAATTGGCATCTTTCAACCGGGGTGATGGCAATTGCGACTGCCGATGGCCTGGGTGTTTGCCTGCTGCTGAAGCACGATCGCGAGTCCGGCGCACCAAGTCGCCACGCCACCGGCGGTGCGGTCGACTTTGCCCGACCGCCAACGGGATTGCCCGACAGGAGGGCCCTCAAGCCACAGAGAGAAGGCCGTGCAGTCTTGGGCTCTCAGCGGCGACAGCCAGGTGGGCGCCCCCCCACGACACGCCTGCCCCCGGGGCCTCGGGCAGGCGTAGCAGGAATCTCTGGAGGACGAGCTTCCGTAACTTTGATGTGGCAGACACAGGCCGGCTCGGGAGGGGAGAGTTCTGACAGCCGGCAATTTGTCAAAGGCTGCCAACAGGGCCGTTTCGATCTGTGACGGCGATGCCGGTGAGCAAGCAGGAGCGTCATACTCACTATCAGCTGCAGAGACATCCGAAACACTCCTGCGGTACAATGCGGGCTAGCGCCTGGGGTAAAGACATCGACAGCCCGCGGCCGTTTGTCAGAGCATCGTCAATGCCTGGGTTCGGAGAACCGGTGCCAAGCCCAGGTCCTCACAAGGCTGCCCACTAAAAGGTCACTAGTGAGCCAGGCTGGCATGCTCAGTTGCTCCTACACGCCCCCCTGCCCGGCGCCGTGTCGCAGGGGCCGGTCCCGGCATAAGATCAGCCCGACATCCGGTCGCACAGGGCATTGATCCACGACCCCTAGGAGAGCGAGCAGATCGTCTCGAAAAGCTGCTCTGTCCGGCATCCGCCCCATTCGCCCCAAGCACCGATCCGGCGGCAGAGTCGACGACTGGCCAGCCGAGGGAGCGACGCGCTCTCTCCCGTGGCACAACAGACAACCGTGCTGTCTGGAATGCGAGAGGCTGATCCGTCCGGTCTCCTCGACGCCCCTGGAGCCTGAGACGAGCAAAAAACAGAGCCGCTCCGGGCGAGGGAGAAGCCAAGAAGCGCCCCTGGTAGCATGTGCCCTCGGAAGCAGCGCCCGGTGAAAGTGTCGGTCTACCTCCTTCTCCCGTCCACGCGCAGGGAAAGGCCTCGTCGACAGACCGCCGGCCGACAGAGACAAGTACCTGCTCGTCTGCCCGTCTGCCTGCATCCTGCCATGTATGCATGTATGTACAGCAGGGTCCGGTGCCGCCAGACACGCATCACGATAGGTTCAGCGCAGCGATGTGTCGTATCCCTGAACGCTAGAAGGCGGGAGAGAAGGATCGCGGCAGACTCGCCGATGATGGGGTGGCGGCAGGGGGCTGGGCTGGGCTGGCCGAGGCAGGGATTCGGCCACTGCTCTGCTCACGTTTCTTCCAGCCCATGCATTGAACGCGCCCACCCGACCGTTTGACCACGACACGATCCAAACTGACAAGCCGTGCAGGCTGCCGCACCACTCGACCTTCTCCTCACCCCCCCCACCCCCCCCCCCCCCCTTTGTCTCTAACTACACCCCATCCCCGGCCAACCGCCATCTTGACCCCGGCCCAGCATGACAGGCAGACACGCGCCACATCTCCCTCCTCTCCTCTTCTCCCTCCCATGCTTGCCCTTGGTGCAATCAGGATGTACGGATACTTACCGCAAATCCACCCCAGGAGAGCCGGGCCGGGGGGAGGGGTGTGAGTCAGAAACGCCGGGAATCGCACCCTCTTGCGCCTAAATGCCCTCCCTGGCTGTACTGTACATGATAGCATAACCGTCTAGCACCCCCCCCCCCCCTCCTACACTCCCCTTATTGCGTACAATTAACTCCCTGGCCAGGACTCACCACCACCACCACTCACCACCGGCACCACCACCACGTTCTCTCGCTGGGAACCGCCAACAACGTTGCCTGCTGTTTCCAGCTGCCGGTGACATGCATGCACACACGCCCCTCTCCGTCTTCCCCGAACAGTTTCGTACGTCGTCTGGGCCGTTTCTTCATCCCAGGTTCTCATACGCAGCTCTCTGCGTCGGGGGGAGTTTGTGTGAAGGCTTGTGCAAGTATAGGCGTACAAAAACTAACAAGAGCTTGTCAGGCCCACTGCCGAATTTGTGACAAACTTGCTTTGGCCAAGACTAAGTATCCAGGGATCTTCGTGTGCGAGTCCATTCAGATCAGATTTCCTACCTCCGCCCTGTTCTTAGCTTGCTTTTCCCTGCGGGACAGGTCTGGGACATACTTATACATCGTTGCCCCCATCCATCCCAGCGCTCTGGAACTTCATTTCGACACCAAAGCAAAGAAATACGATTCATCTGCAGTTCCGGCTCTCCCCCCCCCCAAGCACGGAACGGTAACGGCCTCTTCTCTCTCACGGCTTGTGTGCTCTGACATTACGTCTGTTTACTCTTTTATCTATACTTTATTTTATTTATCTGCCCTTATCGCTTCTCAACTATCCAGACACCCGCCTATTTCTAATCATACAATCGTCTGTTCAACGCCACCGGCAGCGACTTTATTGAAACACGGAGAGCTGAAGAGGAAGGGGGGGTTCATCAAGAAGGGACAAAAACGTTGTCGACTAGCATCGCCGTCACCAGACGACCATGGCCGCATCACTAGTATCGACTCAGTTCATGTCGCCTCACAGTGAATACTATCGCCACACGCAGTTGCCACAGCCTCCTCCGTCGCCTCCCATGGAGGACTCGAGGTGCTCTCTTCCCTCCATCTCGAAACTGCTTGGCCTGGCGGACGCCGGATCACCGACGAACGAAGCGTCGCCAACCCCACAGATGGAGTCTCCTCGAGCTGAAGGTGTGTTTCCAAATCCCACGATGCCCGCAGACGGCCAACAGCCGCTGACGCAAAGACCTGTCACAGTTGCGGGTTCAACTTCACACCAAGTCCGCCAAGAGTCCTTCTCTGCCGCCGTCGAAAGCCGGCCTAGCTCTGGTTACGCGAAGTCGTTCCAGCCTAGAGGCATGCCTCCCACCCCTCCTATGGGGGCCGACGCATCCTTCGACGGCTACAGCTCGCCCATGACCAAGCCAGTGAGCCAACTCTCGGGCCTGTCCACGGCCGCTGCCGGTCGCTTCTACGAGACGACGCCGCCTCTGGACGCCGACTATCGTCGACATCAGATGTCGTCAGCCACGCCCCGTCCGGCCCTCCGCCAGTCTTTCTCCGCGAGCCCCTTCCCGGCCCAGGCGCCGCTGGCCACGTACTATCAGTCTCCGGTGCCGGCTGCCACGGCCTCTCATCCCCAGATTTCCAACCTGTTCTACCAGCAGCCTCTTCCTCAGACATTCCCGCCGCTCTCGGTGCCGGTGGTGGTGGCTCCGTCGTCTGGCGCCAACCCGTGGCAACACCATCACTACCTTACCCCATCGCACGGGGCTGGCTACCCGCAGAACCAGGACCGATACATCTGCCAGACTTGCAACAAGGCGTTCAGTCGCCCAAGCAGCCTTCGCATCCACAGTCACTCCCACACGGGAGAGAAGCCGTTCAAGTGTCCCCACGCCGGATGTGGAAAGGCCTTCAGCGTGCGGAGCAACATGAAGCGCCACGAGAGAGGCTGCCACAGCTTTGAGGCTGGCAGCGGGAGATCCTCACACGGTCAATGAGAAGACTGAAACGGGGAATATCACAGGAGAGGGGGGTGAAAAAGAAAAAAGAAGAAGCACGACAAAAAAGCGGATCTGAAGAAGTGATACGCGAAGGATTCTGCTATAATGCTGGGGCGTCTTTATCGGCGCCCCGAAGAAGCCCTAGGGGTACACGACCCTCAACTACAAATACGGACCTGGTTCGGGTGACGGGGGACGTTGTCGAAAGCGAGCTGCCCCCGTCCCCTCGACGTTCCAGTCGGCGCATGATTTCTCTCATATGGTCTTGTCACGAGGGTCTTGCCATCAAGGCGTGGGAATGGGGGACATGTCTTGGGCACACAAGGCTGGCGGAGTCAGGGAGGTGTCGGAAAGCGATGGTCGGGAAACTAGCATACTTGCGAGGCGTTGAGATGGGGCGCGGGTTGGAGTACATGGGGCCGCAATGGCCATATACCAATAGCACAATCTACTGTCTTCTGTTTAATGAATCACACTGGCGGCCAGCTCGCGCAGCTGCGGCTTCGTTTGATTTCGTGGACATGGCCACACCCGGGGCTCGAGGGATTTCAGACGTGGCGACATGTTGGCCGTCTTGGCCGTCGGACGAAGCGAGCGAGGAGAGGAGAAGGGCCCCTTGACATCCGTGAAGCATCCGAGGAAAGGATCGACACAGATGCTTAAATTTTCGCCTCCTCCTACACGGGGCCGACGGCGTCAGGAGGGGAGACCGGAGGGGGAAAGAAAAGAGGGAAAAGGGGGGGGGGGGTGTATAGTCTGCTGAGGTTAAAGATATGGAGACGGCACAGGCACATATCACATCTATTATTCGCCAATACTCGATAACCCCAATCAGCCAGACCCCCGTATGGCAGCGGACTAGGGACATATAGTCCCCTCCGAGGACAGGGTCCAACCAAGTCGACACAGACACAGATAGACGGTACATGTCAGTTAATCTTACGGAATACGGGGCAAGCGAGGACAAGTGGGTAGGGTTGGGGGCTTCTCATACGTGCGATTCAGGGACGCTTCCTCGAGGAGGGGGGGAGGTAGGGAAAGGCTAGACACGAACTCGAGTCATGCACACATGTCGGTGGGCACGCAACAACATACCATGTACTTTAGACGCGATATTACATAGATAGATAGATGGTACATACATACTTGAGCATGCAATGTGCGTGCTGCCCCTACTACTACCGGCAGATCTATCTCCAAGATGCCGTCGGAGTGCCCCAGGACATAGTGATATACATAGGCCCACATGCTACACACTGTGCGTACATACATACATACGCACATACGCACATACGCACACTCACACCACGCATATGTAATGTACATATATACACAGATGCAGTATCCGTCGCTTGTGCGCTCTAGCATCTCGGACTCCGCGGAGGAGCCGGGCCAGAGGAGGACGAGGGCAAGCGGTGGGCACAACGGGCCGGACAAGGCATGTGAGCGTGCACACGGAGGGCGTCTCTTGTGCTGGACGTGATGCGAGAACACGATGGAGTCGCGGGGAGAGAGGGAGAGAGAGAGAGGGGAGGGGCCCCCAGAACCGGAGAGGGGAGGGGGCGAGGAAGCAGCGCGCTTCCTTTGCCCGATATGCATCCATCCACACACCGGAGATGGGCTCGTACGCCGTGTCGGTGAAAAGGCAGGTGGCGACGAAGTCTATATCGAGCCATTCGCGGAGCCTGGGCGGCCAGAAGCGTGGCGGCCTGGCCGGATCGGGGCGACGGTTCCGAGGGCTCGACGGAGGGCGGGGAGGAGGAGGAGGGCATCGATCTCCATGCTACGACGCCATGTACGGCCACGCACATGCCTGTCCGGCCGTGGATTCCACGAGGGCACGTCGACGAAGCCGTCTACACGTGCAGACAGACCGACGGTCGGCCTAGATGACGACCACGACGCAGCCCCGTCCCGCTATCTGCGCGCAGACCAAAGGCGGAGGGCCCGCGCGCCCCCCGGCCCGAGTTCCGCGGCGCGAAGACAGGCCGCTGGCTCGAGGTCGGAACAGCCTTCCTCGTCCCGGGCTCTTCCTTGCTGCTGGGCCGTTGGGGGGGGAGAAACAAAGGCAGAGAGATCTTGGTCCGTCCCTCCCCCCCCCCAGATTTCCTGCTACGTATCGCAACCTCGCCCGCACGTCTTTGATTCCCTGGCTGGGAGGAGCAACAGCCGTCCAGGGCAAGGGGGACAGGGTACAAGATGGTGGCCAGAGGTAGAAACCGGCCATGTTTCTCGTTTTCCCGGCCCCAAGCTGAACGGACCGGGGGGGACGGACAAAAGAAGGGCGGGCGATGTTTCGGCGCTGCGCCGTCCAAGGGTCGCCGGACCGCCCAAGGGGGGGGAGGGGAGACGCCAGCCTCTGCCCGGACGGCTTCGAAGAGGGCTAGGAGGTTTGCGGCAGACGCGAACAGGCTTGGCGGTAGGATGGCGAAGCCATGTACAGACGTCCAGCGGCGGCGGCGGCAGCGGTTCCGTTCCTTCCCCCATCCCCCCCCCCCCCCTTTCATTTATTCCAAAAAAAAAATACGGGTCGGAAAAAGGAAGTAGGAGAGCGAAAGACTTGAGAAGAGACGATGGCAGGGAGGCGGCCGATGCAGCGCCAGCCGTGAGACGGAGGCGAGATGGGGCGCGGGCCCACGATGCCCTCTTGGCCTGCGGGAGCGACGCTGATCATTCGATTCTGGGGCCCGCCGTCGTGGGAGCCTGGCCGCGACGCGCGACCCTCTCCAGAACGCATGGACGGCTGACGAGCCAAGGACAGACGACGAGCAACGACGAGGCAAGAAAAGCCAATCGAAGCCAGGGAGAGGGACACATGTCACTGTCCATTCCCAAGGCTACGGTTGCCGGCCTGCCTCCCATGCTTCTCGGTACCGCCTTTTCTTCTTCCTCCCAGAACCTGCTGTCTGTGTCCCTTATCTTTTTTTTTTTTTCCATGCGAGAGCAGGGGAGGGGGGCAAGGAGGCG
>NJEV01000039.1:0-12151 GCA_002591385.1 Cordyceps sp. RAO-2017
GGCCCCTTCTCCTGATACTCCTCCTTTGAGATGCGCGCCTCCCTCCAGGCGGGCGAGCCGGCCCAGGCGGCCGCGCCCTTCCACGCGTCGAGCCGGGCGTCGGCGGCCTTGCGGACGACCAGCGGCGCCTCGGCCGGCAGCAGGGCGCGCAGGCCGTCGCGGACGCGGTCGTCGAAGTGGCGGAACAGCGTGTTGCCGCCCGTCAGGAAGATGTCGCGCAGGAAGTCGTCGCGGCTGGGCAGGCCGGCCAGGCGCTGCGTCAGCACGTCGCCCGCGATCTCGACGATGCCCGCCTGGTCGACGCCCGCGATCGACGGCCGGAAGACGACCTCGGGCACCCGGATCCGCTCCACGTTGAGGTGGATCTGGTTGATCTCGGCCTGCGACGCCGCGTTCAGCGGCCGCGGCCCGCGCGCGAAGGCGTGCAGCAGCGACTTGGACCAGTCCGACTGCGCCTCCTGCGTCTGCTCGTAGTCGAAGTCCGGGTCGTACTTGAGCAGGTCCTGCTCCAGCTGCTTGAGCGAGCTGGCCAGGTCCTCCTCCTCCTGCTCGTCGTCGCTGTTCTCGCCCACGGCGATCTGCCGGTACACGCCCCAGTCGTCGTCGTTGGCCCCGAAGTTGTCGTCGTCGCCCCCCCGCCGCCGCTTCTTGGTCGGGTTGTCCGACGCCAGGTTGGCGATGCTCTTCATGCGGATCTGCGACGCGAGCGACTTGCGGTTGCCCAGGTCCTGCTTGAGACGGTCGCGCTCCTTGATCTTCTGCAGCGTCTTCAGCCGCGCCTGTCGCTTCTCCTCCAGCCAGCTGTCAAGGTCGTTCTCGCGCCGGTCGTGGTCGCGCCGCACGTCCTCGGCGATCCGCGCCTTCTCCGCCTCCTTCTCCGCCTTGGCCCGCGCCCGCGCCTCGTGGTTGGACTTGAGGAGCCGCTGCTGGCGCTTCTGCTTCAGCTGCGCCTCGTCCAGCTGGTCGTCGGGTATCTCGAGGAGGCCGAAGTCGGGCTGCCCCTGCTCCTCCTCGGGATCACCGCCCACGTCCTTGGTGCGCGCCTTCTTGATCGCCTTTTCCAGCTCCCTGATGATCTTGTCCAGTTGGGCCTCGTCTTTGATGTCGTGGCTGTCGAGCTGACGTCGCGTCTCCTTCTTGGTCTCGTCCGCCAGTCGGCTCTGCAGCTTCTTGTAGTACTCCAGGTCCTGCTCCTTCTTCATCAGCTTCTCCAGCCGCATCTTGGCAGCCTGCTCCTGCAGCCTGCGGCCGCTCTCCCTCTTCCGCTCCGCAATGCGAGCCAGCTCCTCTTCCGTCTTCTGAACGATGACTTCCTCGGTGTAGGGATACTGAATGACGACATCTCGATCTTCGAGGCCAGTCCAGTCGAGATACTTTCCCACCTCGCTGTCGTAGTCCTTGGACACGTAGAAATGATCGCGGATCATGTGTTCCGCCTGAGAGATGTTCAGCTTGCCGGTGAAGGCGGGATACTTGAGGCGGATGAGTTTCAGGAGATATTCGGCGGACTGGTAGCCTCCCCAGTTCAGCCTCGTAGCTTGGGCCAACATGGCCTTGGAGTTGTAGACTGGAATCACGTGAGTGGAGGTGTAGGACGAAGAGACGACCAAGCCTGTCTTGCCCTTGTTGTGTCGGTAGGAGAACAGGCAGTCGATTCCGTACGCGAGAGAGGGCGCGCCATAGCATTCAAAGACGATTTCTGTCATGGCTGCAAAGCGGAAGGGTCAGCCGATGCTCCTGGGGAGCTGGAGACATAGTTCCGGAGCCCACATTTCCGCGAGTACGGCAGGTTTGCCACAGCTTCCGTCATGACGATCGGGATATCGATGGCCCCGTCCGCCTCATTCATGCCGAGTTTGAGGAAGACGTAGTCCAGGACGTGTTCCATGACGTCCCAGTTGCTGACGATGCCGGTGCCGGCCTCAAAGGCGGTCCGGATGTGGCCCTTGGCGGTGGTGTCTGCGAAGCAATCATAGCCGGCGAAGGAGAAGGTCTTGCCCAGTTTCCTGTCGCGGTACTTGGACATGATCGGCGGTATGCTGAAGCGCGGCGACGATTCGAACGACCATCCTGCGCGGACGGCAGAGGACCCTAGAGCACGATCAGCTTACCGACGGACGGGCAGCGGATTGGACGAGGGCGGACGACGCACCATTGTCGATGACGATGGCAGCGCTGCCTGGCTGCTCGAGGGCTCGCTTGCGTCCGTCGGCCCGTGGCTCGATGTAGGATTCAAAGCGCGTCTCCTTGGCAGGAGAGATATTGGCGGGCGGGTACGACTTGGTGCCCGGCGCCGTAGGAGGCTTGTCGTCGATCGCGGAGGGAGCCATGGTGTTTGGAGAGAAGGCGGAGGCGGGAAACTAGGCAGGCATGTTGAGGCAAAGAAGCGGTTCGCGATGCGGCTGGGCGCGCCTCTGTAGGGCGTGGCGGCGCCAATTGATCCGAGTCGTTGCGTCTGGACAACGAGGCGAGCTTCTAAAAGGTCAGCGCGAGGCTGCGAGGCTGCGCGAGCGATGGAGTGTTACTACACTTGAGACTTCAATACACCGGGTAGGTGTGGTACTAACTTACTGACTAAGGTAGATGGTATCTTCGGATTAACGTTTAAGCGCCGCGCAGTCAATCCCATAGGTAAGGAGGTTGGACTCGGAGGTGCAAGTCCTTTACTTAGTTGTAGGAGCCTGCATTAAGCCATACACAGTGGCGTCAATAACTAACCAGCTCGGCCGGTCGCATTCACGCAGGTGGCAAAGTGGGCACCATCTAAGAAGCTTCTTCGGCTTGTAGAATACAAACAATGTCCTTTCCTTAAACAAGGAAAGAAGGACTCGAAGGACTAAAGGACTGAAGAATCGATTAATCCATGTGTGTGCCCCCTACCCTAGACAACGGCGTTCAAAACCGAAGACTGACTTTGGTGGTATATTTCGTATATTTCCGGCCAATCAATCAATGATTAGCCGTCCGGATTCGAGTCTGGATCATGATTTGTCCGTGAGCTGTAAATGGAGATGTGTTGTCTGGATTGTCGGCGTATATGTTCCCAGCCCGGTGAGACTCATTTGACGTGAGCCTTTTATGACGGGCACACACACGCTCGCTTGATATCAAGTGTCCGATGGAGAAAATCCATCTGTTCAGAAAACAAAAAGAAAAGGGGATCCAATCGGGGTATTCTCTCATACAGTCTGTAAATTACCGACTGGTCTTTGACCAGGACTGCCCTAGACTTAATCCTCACGGATTTTTCTTCTCCAGGACTTTCAGAGGCAACACATTGGGACTGCATGTGGTTTTTGCGAGTATCTCGTGTTTTCGAGCCTATAAGCTCAGCTCTAATCTATGCTTTTTATGAGTCGTCGTTTTATCTGCATCGTAGCATCGTGGAGCGTGACAGAATAATGTCCAGCTTAGTTGCCCTTGTACTCGGGGCCCTTGCCCTCAAGCTTGCCCTCAAGACCCTTGCCAACGCCTCCGAGCTTGCCCTCGAGGCCCTTGCCGATACCCCCGAGCCCGCCCTCAAGGCCCTTGCCAATACCGCCGATCTCGCCCTTAATGCCACCGAGCTTGCCCTCAATGCCACCGAGCTTGCTCGAGAGGATGCCCTTCTTCAGGTCCTTGAGGTCACCGAGACCCTTGAGCTTGCCGCCAACGACCGAGAGGAGCAGGGACAGCTCCTTCTTGAGCTTTCCCTTGAGACCGGAGTCGAGGATGTCGAGCTTTTTCTGGGAGGAGCCCTTGATGCCACCGAGCTTCTCCACGACAACGCTCTCGATGCCCTTGATCTTGGTCTCGAGCTTGCTCTTGTCCTCGACGCCGTAGGCGGTCTGAAGCTTGTCGATCTTCGGGGCATAGCCCTCCTTCTTCCGCAGGCCGATGGCGCCGATGATCTTGTCGAGAGACTTGCCGATGCCGTACTCGGCCGCCTCCATGCGCGACTCCGTGGGCGCGGCGATGGCGCTGCTGAACAGGCCGAAGGCGACGAGGGCGAGACCACCGAACTTCATTTTGGCGAGTTGTGGAGTGAAAAAGAGTAGGTGAATTGAGTCTGGTGGTCTGGAGAGGAGGTGAGGCAGGCTGTGAAGATGAAGATGGAAGTGAGTTGGATGAGGAGAAGAGTTGTGCTAGACGGGGTGCATTCACCTCTTCTTATACCCGATCTCCTCACCCCAAAGCCTCGCCTTCTCTGCTTTTCTTGTTCTCGGTAAGACCTTGGCGGCCCATCCCGAGGCTGTCCTAGCTTGCGAAGTGTACGGGGAGGAGTCAAGAATGTTCGGTCAACGGGCATGGATCATGGAGGCGAGGCCGTCGTGGAATGCCAGACGAACGGCCCGAAGAGGCCGGTGAGCCTCGCATAGCTGAGGGAGACCGTTGAAGGCCGTCCATCAGCGATCGTCCTCATCTCTGTCGTGGTGCGCGATTGCCTGGAATGGCAGTTTTGGCAAGCCCTGCCGGAAGACAGCGGATGAGAGACACTGCGGTGGCCAAGAACCAAAACTGCTCAAAACTAGTCCCGGAAGCAAGGATACTCTTCCGCGGAGCCGGCCTATCAATCCAAATTCCACGCATCTACATGTAATGTGGCCCTAGCGCGATCTCTACTCTACATCCTCAGCAAACAGCCGCTAGACTCCCTTGTTACCAATGTTTCGAGACTATGAGAACAGGCGGAAACGCCCTACACAAGACGAAATATACTGTCTTATTGCCACTTCGCTGCGGGGATGTCGCCATCGTGACCCCAAGCTCCTTTGAGAGTAGCTTCTCCTGTTGAAGCAGAGACACGGAAGCACCACAAAGGCGTCGGGGAGTTGAGATCTGAGACATTTTGGCCTGACAGCCAGCCGGCTGCGATCATGACAGCGAGAGCCAATGAGGCTCCGGAACGCATTTACTCGAGGCCAACGTTTCTCCGGGATGCCTCACAACCAAGCTCATAACATGTAGTTGCGAGCAGTTGACTACATGCGGACGCAAGTAAGAGTCAAGTGCTGGGACAATAAGATGCCATGGTGACACACCAGCGATCTTGACAATCAGGTAGGGCTTCCCGAGCCTGGGGTGCCTTTCAGCCCTCGTTCAATGCTATTCTCCATACTACCATACCGAGACAGTGATTCGAGGCGAGACCTGAAAGTTCGCCTCTGACCGTGGGTCACACACTCAGCTCCGTTCTGATAGCATGTGTCATACTTGATGTCCAGAAAGCTCAATTGGGGGCAAAGAGCAGAGGGCTATCCTCCGTCAAGATGGCGGGTCTGGTGCATGACTCCTCGTCCGGCCGTTTGCATTCTCACTGAAGACTTGCATTCTTACCGGAGACTTGCTATGCCTCTGTAGGCATTGTCTAGATCTTGGAGAGGCCGAAGGTAAGGAGCTAAGGGTCCATTAAGAGTTGAGACACATAACTCATGTCAGAAATTGGCTCGCTTCCGCAACTTAGTTGGCGGCGGGCCGTGAGTGAAGTGGGCTTCAGAAACCCAGGTGCCCCAAACTGAAAGGCAAATGTAAAGAAAGAGGTGGGACGCATATCGTATCTCGTCGATTCGTTGTGAACTATGTGGCACGGCCAAGGACATACACCGTGTTACTCGCTGTTAAGATGGCGGCTTGAGATTGTCGGTAGCTGTCGTTCAGCCCATCAGTCTTGATCCAAGTCGTAAAGGGGCTCGAAACGCAGACTACCCTCGAGATGGAAGAGGACGTTGGACTGGTAGTTCTTGAACATCTGAGCCACCAGCTCGACGTTCATGTTTTGGATGTTGATGTCCTGCAGGCCATGCCGGTCAGATCCACTCGAGTCTTGACAGGAGCGTCGTGAAGTTAGTTACCTGGAGGCTCTTGTTCATGACGACAACGGCCTCATTGAGTTTCTCCTGCTTGTCTGTCAGCTGGGCCTTGCGAATTTGGGTCCGGGGGAGGGCGGGATCCTGACCACGTTGGTGATGATGCGCGACAACAGCAGATTCTGCTGGTGTTCGTGAGGGCTCTCCTGTTCCCCAGCGATGAATAAGTAAGCTGTGGCTTGAAAGGGGCGGTCCGCTCCGGTTGAAAGCTTTCTTACCATGCTGAAGCTCCGACTTGTCGAGGGCGGATGAGAGATGCAGTCACTGGCTTGTTTATGCGCCGTGGTCCCTCATGATGATAGCCACAGGCGCGTGCACGCGGATGACGATGCATGTACTTCCAGTACCCCTCCATATCGAGCCACGCGTGGCGATACCTAGAGATACTTCCACCGTCTCAGCTCGACCGGCGGTGAGGCGTGGCAGAATCGTCTCCAAAAGGTACCTACCTAGGTAGGCAGACGAGACTAAAGGCCAGCCTTGATATCATCTGCTCGACTTCACTTGCCACCCCGACTCGAGGCTTTGCAATTTGCGGCTCGAGCGCACGGCGACTCGGTCGCCGGCCTGTCGATAGACACACACACGCAGCCTCTTGGTACTTGGTGATTCGGGCGGATCTAACGAGGTGCGAGGGGACCACCATGGCGGCCCCAACCGAGGCGCAGATAGCGCACCAGCAGCTCATCGAACGGCTCGACATCCACTCAATACACAAGAACTTCCGCAATCCCAACTGGCGGCCCAACCAGCGGCGCAACAAGAACCTCAAGACCATCGTCGGCGACGCGACCAAGAGGGAGGCCTCGGCGCTCGCCACGCCCCAGGACGTCAGCGGCGACGCGACTCCTGCAGACGGACTCTCCACGAGCGGCACGTCGACGCCGGCCACGACCGGCAACAACCAGCCGCCGAACCTCGCCCAAGCCTCGCGCAGCCTGTCGAAGCTCGTGCTGGAGAAGAGCCTTAAGCAGGCCGGGGGCGCGGGCGCGGTCGCGGCGCCCAGTGCCACATACACGAACATCGAATCGGCGCCGTCGCTGGCGCACTCGAAGCATTACTGCGACGTCACCGGCCTCCCCGCGCCCTACCTCGACCCCAAGACCCGGATGCGCTACCACAATAAGGAAGTGTTTGGCCTGATCCGGTCCTTGCCGCAGCAGTCTGCCGAGCAGTTCCTCGAGGCTCGTGGCGCTCACACCGTCTTGAAGTGACGGCGACGGCCATTCTCCGCGGCCCTCGCCAAGCCGACGGCGGCCTACCGAGCCGCGGACGCTGAGGGATCGCGGCGACAGGAACGCGAAGCCCCAGATCAGGCACGCGGCACTAGGTCTACGAGGGAATGTCCGACCAACAAAGTCAAGCCCCAGCTATGCACCCCTGACCTCTCGGTCAGGGGATGGCAGATGACGCTCCGGCTTAATCGTGATCGTGTTTGGGACTTTGCTCTTTGCCAGAGTGACAGGATACCGAGAACGTATGGAATGGACGAATCCCAGTTGCCAAGGCGCATCGCCAGGGCCGTCACGGCATACACGGGAGCAATGGGGCAGGGCAAGTCGTGAGTGGCTCCATTTCATCTGTGAGGTCGGATGTTGCATAGGTAGTTTACGCGCCTGTCGGAAGCCGGCGACCAGCCACTCGGCGGCCGTCGTCGATGCAGGCGCTCTGGACGAGATTTGCCCCAGACAGAAGAAACGGCTGCTTCGTTCGGCCTTGGACGCGACCGATATTGGACGTGAGCTTTTTCAGTGCCCGCCTCGAGGTGCGTTCGATCGCGCGATGCGACGTGAAGAATCGAAGAGTGGTGGTTTGTGAGAACGAGGGACATGAAAAATCCTTGCAGGCCGAAGACTGTGGACAGGATATATGGGAAGCGGGACAATCTTAATCCGAGATCCGACGATAGACGCCGCTGCTATCGGTTGAGCCTCGTAAGAGAACAAGGTCATGTGGGCAACTGCTGGTGCGTGCATGGTTTTGCCGAGCGGCGAGCTTGACAGATATATACTGACGTAGTTGTTTGTCTGATACATACGGCCATACATACGAGAGAATCCCCGGTCCCGTCAAGTTCTCTATCGCACCGGATGCTAAACCTCACTCAACTATAAGAGAACTTAAATAAGAGAGTCTTAATCTACAAGGCCGAGAGAAAGTCCGGTGGCGTTTATTTAAACAGCAGCAAGTTCGTAGAGATTGTAGTATTTATATTAACTATGTCACCGTCTTTGTACGGAAAGGCGTTTATTTTGGGGCCCCAGACTGAAAAGAGGAGCCAAGCCTGCGTCCGGACGAATAGCACTACTATTCTCAATTCGCGCCACCCCGTTCCATCCTCTATATGCCAAAAAAAAAGGAGTTAGACACGCGGCAATATAAGAGGAGAATACAGAGCGACTCACGCAACCATCATCCGCCGATCCAAACCGTCCACCTTGCGGTCCAAACCGTCCACTTTGCGGTCCAGGTCGTCTAATCTCCTGTTGACTGTGCGCATTTCATTACGCATGTCCCGCATCTCATTACGCATGTCCCGCATGTCGTTGCGCATTTCCTCAAGCGCCTGAGTCAGTCGAAGGCCACCATCTATGGCGGGTAGATTTTGACAACGGGCGACCTGCTCGGTCAAGGTCTCCAGACTGCGAACAGCCAGAGGAAAGTCGGGCTGCTCCAAAGCGTGCTGCATGGCGCAAGGTGTGATTGCCGCCGAATCGATGGAAACTTATGTATGTGGCTTCTGCGACGAGGACGTGAAGGAAGGCAAGACCCCGCTTGCTTGTGGCTCCCAGCCATGTCGCCCAAGCAACGCAGGAAAACGCGTGGTCAGGTGACAGAATGCTTTCGTAAGCAAGGCTTCCCAAGTCTGTCTCACAGAACGGAACTGTAAAACTATTCTCCTAAGAAGAAACGAGCTTCTGAATCGCTACAATTCAATGTGAACTTATTCCCCCTGTAGCCGCGCTTTTCCCTAGTCCATCACCCCCCAGACTCCTCGAAGTAGAGGACCAAGCACTGGCACCCGAGGCGGCCTCTTAGTCAGCAGACCTATTCAGGTCACCCGCGGCTACGCCGTTTGAGGTGCCACACACAGACACAGACACTCATTCATCAGCATCATCATCGGGACGACGATGTACAGTCACTTTGAAGGAAAACAACAACCTTCCCTGCATTTTTTGCAGGAAAAGTTGACCTTATTTTGGGCGTGGTGCCAGGCACGTTCTATCCTGGAGCAAACGCCCTCCGACCCTTGTACTGAGGGAGAGGATGGCTTGTACAGTGACAAGCATTATTCCGAATCTAAGTAGAAAGTTAAGCAGGCTTTTTTTACTCGAGGGAGTAAATTAGCTTAAATTTAGCCGTACTTCACCTTAGTATCCATCCATTTTGTCAATAATATTATACCCTCCTGTTGCAGACGAGCTCAAATTGGGTTTATAGAGCATCCTTTGCCAGCCAATAATAGCAAAAATAAGTTCCCTAGCTAATTAAGCTGCATCATAGTTATAGTCAATAACGATTACCCCAAGCTTTAAGAGCTCGTCGGCGATTTCATCGATGCTATTAGACCCAGCGATTAGAACGAGTTTTCGGATCTCGTCCCATAGAAGGAAATATGCGTCTAAGCCAGGTTCCTCGTCAAACCTCATTATTGGCAAGCTCAGCAGTAAGCGTTACGGCTAGTTGCGGAAATTCTAGAGCACCCACCAGCGATACCATGAGTCGAGATCGAATCCAGAACCGTGTTGAGTTGTGCCGAGGCACGCAAAGGAAAATCCTGGAGGGAATAATTACAGCAGCCACTATAATTAGCTACTGGCATCGAGCACTTCGAGGCGATAGGTATCGAGACATTGGTTCTTTGAACCACCAGTCATCATGAGCGCCAGCCGAAACGCGGTCTTAGCAACTAACATAGAAGCCGTGGGAAAAGTAAGGGAAAATCAGGCAGGAGGGAGATGACAGCGAATTCTTACGAGGAAGCGATAAAAGCACGTGAATATGATGAACAAAATGTCGCCTCGGAGTGATCAGTCACTCCGAGGCCACATGATTTTGCATTAATGCAAAGAGGTACAGCTGCCGCAACCCTGGGTTTGCCGCGCGCGAAAATCCAGAAGGATGTGCTATAGAGTCGCATCACGTGCGACTCTGAAAGCAAATTCCCACACAGTACGTATGGTAACGATAACAGCTGCTCCCATGATTGGGTATGCCAAGCTCCATGAACCAATCGGCAAGGAGGTATGGCGTATGCCGCCAGATGACGTTTAAACTGTCGTCCCTCTACTTCTAGACGGATGTCCCCATCTCGACCTCCTAGAACGACTGTCAATTTTCGGCTTTCTTCTTACCAATCCGTAATCTAGAAAGAATGACGAGGTAAGGGATCTGGCACCACCCCTGAGCACGTCGAGCCGAGGTAACAACTCTCCCTTTAACCGTCAGGCTTCTAGTCCACTATGGCACCGAGCTTTAGAAAAGTACATTGACGAGCTACAAGGCGCTGAGGATTACCAGACAGTCCAGAATGTCCAGTCTCTCGAGGAACTCATTGACTCGTTTTCCTCTATTCAAGCTACGGCGGGGAGCTCTTCCGGCGTCATATCCCTTAGGAGACTTGCGCCAAGGCTTAAATTCGTTGATGCTTTCTCGGCAGTATTGGCCTTATGCTTTGGAGCTGATGCCGCATTGACGGCGGCTGTCTGGGGAAGTATTAGACTTATTCTCATGCATGCCTCTTCTGCCGCAGAGACACTGCAAGATGTTCTCGATATGCTGGAAGAGCTTAGCCTGACTCTTCCGCGCCTTCAAGTCTATGAGCAGGCGCTACCACTCAACCGCCAGCTCCAGCAGGCCTTAGTCGACGTATATTGCGAGATCATTTGCTTCTACGCCAAGGCTATACACTTCCTGCGTAGCAATCCGCACATGGTTTTAAGGAAGAACGCGTGGCAGACATTTCGAAATGACTTTTCTCGTACAATTATGCGTATTAAGCGCATGCCGTCAACCGTGGAGAGCGAGGCCGATCTGGCCCGGATGCGGAAGGAAGAAGTGCGCTACAGAGAGGTCATAGAGCTCTTGAGCACCCCGAAAGCTGGCCAGAGTGAGAGCAGCAAGCGAGTTCGCTATAATAACATACCTTTCCCTCCCAGCACCAAGTTTAGCGGGCGTGAGGACGTCTTGGATGCCGTTCAAAAGTCCTTAGACCCCAAGGAGTCAAGGTCATTATTTAAGTCAATGGCTTTATTTGGGATGGGTGGCATCGGCAAAACCCAGATCGCGATCCAGTACGCGTATCAAAATCTAGATTACTTTGAGGTCATTCTCTGGATTGCAGCAGCCAACGCGATCACCATTAGACAGAGTTTTCGTGCGATCGCCGAAGGTCTTGGGCTCTTAGGAACCGAATACGAGAGAAAGGATGGTGCTGCTGCGACATGGAAGACCAAGAACTGGCTTCTTACGACAGGTATATGACTCCGGCCATGGGTAAGTTTCGGTTTGTAGCTGCTGATGAACGATATAGAGTCGACTTGCCTGGTCATATTCGATAATGCGGACGATATTGCTGCTCTAAAGCTGGCATGGCCAGGGTCCATTAGCGGCTCGGTGTTCGTAACAACCCGGGATTTTGTCGTCGCCACTTCACTAGCAACCCAACACGTGCAAGTTGATGCATTAGCCGATGAACAAGGCAGTAGAATGCTTCTTAAAGCCATCGAGATAAGTCATATCTCGGCGTCTGATGCAGGGCATTCACTTGCGATTAGCCGCAAATTTGGTGGACTGCCTTTAGCACTCACTCAAGTCGGTGGATTCATTGCCCAGCGAAGGCTATCTCTACATGACTTCTTACCTCTCTACAAGGAATACTCTGCTAAAATTGACGCACGGAAAACTCCCGGCAGCGATTACGAGTATACGTTAAGTACTGTGTGGAATGTCTCCTTTGAGAAGTTGACGGAGACTTCCAACCAGCTTCTCAACTTATTGTCCTTCTTTGACCCGGATAGTATTTCCGAGAATGTCTTGTTGCAGGGTTCTCATGTCCTTGAAGGTAGATTCTCATTCCTCTCGGATACGATGGAGTAAGTGATACATTCTCTGTTACCTCAGGCTAATGTTTAACCATGTAAAAAGCTTCGGGGACGCCTTGGAAGAGCTTCTACGGGCAGCTCTCGTCAGTCGAGCTAGAGGGTCTGCAGTTCTCACAGCCCACCGTCTAGTGCAGTCTGCAGCAAGAAAAAGACTTTCCCAATCGGATTATAGGGCTTGTCTGCTGCGTAGTCTAGTTT
>NJEV01000039.1:12167-55756 GCA_002591385.1 Cordyceps sp. RAO-2017
TTACTAATTTTATATATACCGCTATAGGCTTGGTATATCGCGCCTCGCAACGCTATTTCAATTAAGGTTACCGTACCTAGCCGCGCCCGGCCGCGCCCGGCTAAATGTATATATAGGCTAATTCGTTTAAAAACGCGATAAAAAGAGGCATCATAGACTACGCAGCAGACAAGCCGGAGAATTCACGTTCCCAAACTCATTTTACTTCGATAATGGCGACAGTGAGCTTACAACGAGCCTTGGCTGTGTCGCCTTCCCAACTGCCGCTACTGCCGGCAGTCTCCGGAGAGTAAGTGCAGTTTATTCGGACTGTCTTAAATTATTCTTTAGGGCATCTCTCGGTCTAAAGATCAATCTATGCCAGCTGTTGGCAGCAGCTTTATGGAGGAATACTTGGCCAGGTGCTCCATCTCTTAACTTGCCACCTCTTGTTGATATCCGAAGAGGCATTGGACAACTGGACGGTCTAAGCAAATTGAGGACACTACCCCCTGAACTAAGCGCCATGATACGGGAGTTCTGCTGGTCAAGATCTTTATGGTATTGCAGTGTTGTGGATCTGGTATATCAATTATCGGCATCCGAGAATCTTTATCGGCAGTCCGTTCCTCTCACGCAGATCAAGTGCTGGCACCGTGGTGAGTTACCTGATATCGAGAATAGCACCTACCAGCCCTTCATTCGTCTCGTCATCGATTCACGCGGTCTCCGATACATCGAAAGCTTGAGTGAGCTCCCGTCGTGGAGCAGCCACTCATCTTCATCTGACTATTTTGGGTACGTGGTGGAAGCAACCGAGCGCTTCTCTGACGTGGTGGTGGATTTTGCGGTTAGTTTCCAGAGCTGAAGAGCTTGAATCATGAATCTCACACATTTTCCAGGTTGGACTAGCCCGTTTACGAGTTTCATCAACTCCTTTTCACATCTGGGATACACCAGGCCCACCACCGTTGAAATTAAATCAGAGCGTTGTATCTCTCCCACCTCCCTGTCATCTGGGCACTATATAGACCAGCGGCTGTAGCGGCGTAACTTTTTTTATCGCGTCCGGCGATTCAACCTATGCTATTCATGCTCACACAAAAATGCGGCCGTCAGCCCAGAACACCCTGCGAAGCCTTCCGCCAAGAAAATGAAATGATGTTGCTTGGGTGTATGTTCCCATCCAAGGCGAGATCGAAGAGTTTAGCTTCAGCCAGTTGCCTGAATGGGCTGGTCATGCTACAAGACTTCAATGCTTTCTAGTAAGATGCGCCGGCCTCCATTTTGCCAAGTCATGCGGTTGACCAAAAGCAGTTCAGCCTCGGGCCGGTAGGAGATGTCTTTATCGGCCCTTTCAGGATGCAACCCCCGATACTTTTACGGATCAAACGGCCTCTAGCACTCATATATAAAAAACATGAGTTTTATCCGGTATCCTTTCTCGGCGCTTACTCGGGAGAATATAGATTACAGACCACGAAGGCTCCCGCTCACGATCCAAGCCCGCCGCCATCGCTGAGGCATCCCCATTTCTCAACAGCTCCGTCAGCTCACGTCTCTAAATTCCATATTTTCTATATTCCAGGCACAACACTTTGCAGAGGACTTCTCGTTCATTATGAGAATGGGCAGCGAGCCCTGGGGCAATGTAGGGTGGGCATCGACCCAGTCGAAGAATGCATACGGCCTTCTCGCCTCTGTTTTGTGAACACTACTTATCGCCGCGTCAAATCAGGGCGAGATCTCAACGGCATCAAGATTAGAATCTCTAACGAAGCGGATCACAGTCACGAGGGAATGGGTTGGACATGTTGCAATATGAGTGGTGCTTTGAATTTGTGGTTTACCGTGGAAGAAGCCACGCTGGAATATCTCGCAATTGAATGACAGCTGGAAAGAAATCCTCATTCAAGACCATGCCCGTCTCTTTCCTTGCCCTTGCCCTTTCCCTTGCTCTGGCCCTTGCTCTGGCCCTTGCTCTGGCTGTGCTCCGGCGGCTGCAGACTCCAGGTGTAGTACTGATTTCCGCTGTTTGTGGAACGTGCAATAAAGCCATCTGCCTCGCCCTGATTTTGAACGAAAATTCTTGCCGGGTGCCAATAGTTTCGGGGAAATTGGATCTGTTTGCCTTCCTCATTGATACCCCTCGAAAGCCGGCATAGTGACTTGTGCAGGTGGAAGTTCTTTACGGACTAACCTTCGTACTTGCTGACCATCTTGTTCCTCGCCCCTTGCCCGACTTTGGGAGCCAAACTAAAGGGACTGTGTTCCACCGCTAAGGGGCCGTATACCTAGCCCTCGTGACGTCCTCCGAGGAAAACTCTGCTCATCGTCCCTAACGCCGTCCACGCCGCCCGCCTGACCGCGAGGCAGGGGCAGAGGCAGAGGCAGAGGCAGCGGCAGAGGCAGCGGCAGAGGCAGAGGCAGCGGCAACGGCAGCGGCAGAGGCAGAGGCAGCGGCAGAGGCAGCGGCAGTCTCGATGAGTCGATCAAGGCAGTCATCACAGAGGTCCTGTAGCAGCAACTTGGGTCTCCTTGCGCAAGCCCAGCGGCGGCGGCGGCAGGAGACCGCAGACCTCCCGGCGTAGGGGCAGACATACTGTTTTGGGCGGCCTCGATAGCTTCAATTGAGATGTCTTAACATTTGCTACACCTGCGAGACCTGTGCCGGGCCAGGGAGACGGCAGTGACATTAAACTGCTAGGAAATTGGGCGTAAAACGAGGTATTTGCTAAGTTGCATTAAATCGTCGACACGAAGGGAGAGTTAGTCCTCTAGGAAATGATAATGACTACATCTCGGACTAGAGTAGATACACATAGTGGACGCCTGGTGATCTTCTATCAAACTCTACCGCCGCTCTTCGAGGTTCTCGTTTTTTTTCGGTCTTAAATGCCCATACGTGTTAATCCGCTCTTCACACCAACATTCGGGACATTGGTATGAGAATGAACCCTTGCGGCTCCATGATTCGACTATCCAATCGTAGCCTGCAAGAATTGCTGAAGAGGCATCTACTCCGTAGCGTTTTCCCACAAGTTGCCAATACCTTTGCTTCTTCGGCCGGTACCGATAACAGACGCAGCAAGGACTCCAAGTCTTGCTGGGACGTCCGCTAGTCCCTCGTGGTTGTAGAGCGCGCAGAATTGCAAGCATTGCAGAGCAATTAAGGCGATCGGCGCGATGCCTGGGCGCACTAGGAACTGTGAGGGGAACGATGGAAGAGATGGCAAGCATATTCTTGCAAGTAAGTGCCAGGAATAGCCGGTCGACCGGCTCGGCGTGCGCGATGACTAGAAGCAGGAGCTCGATCGGAAGAGTCAGGAGCACCGATGACTGCGCATGTTGCGTCGTTGCGAGGAGCTGCATATATGGTCACCACCAAAGCTCAAGAGGGGCAGAGCGACCGAGCCTACCGTTTGTGGGATTTTGAAGGCATCCCATTGGCTGACGGCGTGGTCTCTTTGGCAGTCGGCGAGGTGAATGGGCCATTGTGCGTACATGATGAAGGAGGACTAGCAGAGTATCCTTTCTTGAAGGCTCAGAGAGTGAGCCAAGAGCAGATGCAATGCGCCGATGATGCCCAAGCCAGGTCCTGATATAGGTGAGTGGCACAGCTGATGAGGAGGATAGATCCTAGGGAGACATTTGCGTCTTCGGTCTGCAAACGCCACGTCCAGCATATTGATAAAGCAGGTGCCTCCCGGGTTGTCAGGGGCAACCCCCTTATCGGCATGATGGACTTGGCAGATTTGTCAGCATGCGCTATGCACCCATACTCTTAAGAAGAGTGAATGCCCAACGCAGTGCTAATCAGCACCAAGTCGACGAATAACCGCCGCGATATCCAATGGCCCAGCAGCGGACTGTGGAGGAGCTGGAAGAGCTTCTTCGACAGGCCTTGCAGCAAGCAGTCTGAAACACCAAAGGTACGCGCCGAAGATGTGGAGAGACACGGAGAGGAGCTCAACGGGAGCAGCGCCGCGTCGACGAGGCAGAGTAACATGCTAAAAGAGAGCAGCGGCGCGCCGAGGAAGCGGAGAGAGACGCCGCGAGGACACAGCAGCGCGCTGGGACGTTGCACGAACAAATGCGGCCTACAACACTTGATGAATACATCGCGGCCTGCCAGACCTCCGTATGCTCCAAGTTTATTGTCGAAACAAATCCAGCCCTAACCTCGAAGGGGCCCATCACTAGTCCGCGTGATTAGTGGTGCCCAACCAACTTAAGACCACAGTCCGACTTTATTGACCGATAACGGGCATTCTTTGGCTTACTTTACGATACGAACGCCCTACCGATAGCCGCGTCTTCGAGCATCGCGCCTTCCTAGCCGGCCTAGCGAATAGGATTTCTAAGCGGCCGATAGCAGACAAGAAGAGGCTAGAAAACTTCTTGCATAATAGCACGGAGGATCCGGTCAGAGCCATCATGGAATAGCTCAAAGGGGTAGAGGACGTCAGCAAGGCCTTCAAGCTCGGTGATAGTGTCGTTTTTGAGAACCATCCTTATTCCCTCAGCGACGCCGCCGAGGAAGTCGTCGATCGTGAGACCCCATTAACACCACGGACGCCGTACCACAGAAATCTCGGCCAACTGCGACCGGATCAAATCTGTATCTATCGATCCGATAGTACCCTTATGGCGCAACGGATAATGGTTCACGTTTCCGAGCATAAGCCGCCTCATAAGTTAACTGCCCCGCAACTTCGTCTCGGTCTTCGCCCTATGAATATCTATAAGGAAGTCGTTAACCGAAAGACGGTTCCGACTTTTATCGATCCGGATAGACGTTTTGAGTACTACGCAGAGAGGCTAACTACATCTGCCATCACCTAGATATATTATTATATAATTAAAGGTAGCCTTTAATTTAGTCTTCTAACGACTAGCGAGGCGATCGTATTTCTAAAAATTAATTAGGAAGAGCCTAAGATGCTATACCATCATCCAGCAGAGCCTAGTCCAGAGGTATTGGCTCATCCAGATAATTTTCGCATGTATACCGCCGTCGGTCAATATCTAGCGTTGACACTCATGGCTCTCGGTTCGCCTGGAGAGCGACGACAGGAGGAGCGTCGTTGCGCTTGCGAACGCCTGAAAACATGGGCTGAAGACTTTGAAGCCACGTTGCACTCCATTCCCAAGGACGAAAGATGGGCACCAGACAGCTCGCCCAGTATCCAACCTATTACCTATGAGGGGGTGGAGCGATCACCGTATCTCCTCCGCCGCAGGAAGCGTCGATCTGCAGCCAACCAGCTTTGCGAGGAATCGTTGGAGGAAGATGACAGGCAGGAATCGTCTGATGACGACTCAGCGCACAGGTCGCCGGGTACTCCCACACCAACCGGCCGCAGTATGGGACAAGGAACTCGGCGGAGCCAGCGTCTTCTTGCACAACGACCTCGCGAACAGGACCAGCAATACTGCACGCAGAAATGCCTTCTTGGTCTGGTCAAGGGAACCTTTCTCGACCTAACGTGTCCGAATGTGGCCCTTCATCGCAAAAAGTACGCTCACGCCAGTATGCGTCATCCCGTCAATCATGGGGAATTGCTTCGCCTACTCTGGAAGCAGCTTGCGTAGTCTCTTAACGATGGCATCACGCCGCTGGGAATTGGTGGTGCACGTGGTGTGCTTTTCCGCGTGACTCTGCTTGCATACGGCTATACCTTCGTTAGCAAGGGCACGGTCCGGGCTTTTATCAAACATCTCCAGCACGAGGCTTCGGTTTATAAGCGTCTCGAGCTGCTCTAAGGCGCCTACGTGCCCGTCTTTTTAGGTGCTATTAATCTCCAGTCGATATATAAGATTTACTACTGCGACTATCGGGTCTACGTAGTATATATATTACTTTTTTCCTAGGGAGGCTACTATATCGATTTAGCGAATAACACTAGCGATATAAGAATAATGCTTAAAAATAAAGCTATTCGGGCCTTAGGAGCAATGCATTAAAAAGGTATAGTCTACAAAGATATTCGACTTGCTAATATGCTATTCAACCATAAGACTTATAGGGTTATAATAATTGACTTTAAACGGTCTCTGCTGCTCGAGATACCTCGGCGTCCGTTGGCGCAGTTGATACCAAATAAGAGGAAGCCGGGGATGGCTGTCAAAGTGGCTGATGTTCCAAGCAACCGAAATGGATCCAGCCACTCTTTTTCTGAAGATATCCGTTCAGCAAGATGGGAATTACGAATTGAGGGATAGCTTTCGTCACTATGCTGGCATATTTGAGATCGATCGAAGGGATACCTCAGGTAGCATGTACTGAATGAAGTTTCACTTGTACAGCGATGAGACTGTCCTCGATGCATCGAATGCGAATGACGATTGGATTCGGATGCGCGAACTTTCTCTGCCGTCTTGGGATCCGTACAATCCGTTTGCCACGCCAAGCAGAGCCGGGATATCTGATGGCGAAAGTGTGTCTGAAGCGGTTCGGATGCAGACAGCCGCCCAGTCTGCCCAACTTTCACATATCAGCTCGAGATCATTGCGATTTGAGGAGGACCTAGTATACGTGGTATACCGCCGCCAGAGAATCTCCATGCGTACGGGAGACTACGGACTGAATGCTACCGAGATCTGTGCGGCTGCAGGCCTAAGTGATGGGGATCGACGCAATTGCTTAGAAAAGATCAGAGCGCAGGTTGGCATCGATATTTGCCAACAGGCGTCCTGGGTTCCATTCCGGGACGGCGTGTTCCTCTGCCAATACTTACAGCTAGACAGAATAACCCAAGGTCTATTTTCTCAAGCACCCAAGCCTACTCCGAACAGAGAAGAGAATTACCTCGTTCACAGAGCCCCATTTTCCGAAGGCGAATTCGTCAAGGAGACACGGTTTAAAGAAGGCTATGTGGCTCTATCCTGCCGTGGTCGTCTAGTCTTCTTTCATACAGGGGAACGCGATATCAATGTCACTCACCTCCTCAAGCTGAAAGATAACGTGCCAAGCGTGCAGGAGTTTTTTTCGACACCATAAGAGGATCAAGAAGCGTTCTATCATGGGAGGCAGAGCGCTGGAGAGAGGGACATATGTCATAGCTGAGCACGCCCGACTTTTCTGTGACTGGTATGGACTCAGCCGTGATCCAATCGACAGAATAGAAAACTACCTAGAAAGCTCATGCGGGCTCTAGCAGTCACCGAGCAACATGAGGAATATGATCAGTCAGAGCAGGCAGAGGATCCGAATCTTTTCATGCTTAATCATGCTTGACCTCAAGGTTAATGCGGACACGGACAAAACCATTCAATCCACTGCGGCCATCGTTGTGCTAACCGTGTCCCAAGCAACCTGGGCTTTGCTGCTGTCCACTCGGGAAGCGGTACCTCGTGATGTATCCACGACGCGAATCCAACGCAATTGCTTTCCGACTGGCGTTAGACACTTGAGCTCGTCGAGCACGTGCTTGCATCTGAGACATTGTGCAGCTTATCATCGCCTCGTCCTCCTGGGATCAGGTCCATATGACTCTGCTGAGCAGAGGATCATCAGCGAAAGTCCCGTCTGCTCCCGGATAGGCAAGCTCGTAATGGGCAGATTAGTAGTTGGATCGGTGACGACCAGCGAACACCGGCTGCTGTATGTGCAATCATCACCTGTTGGCTTATTTTTTGCTACGTCACTCAGAGTGCCACAGCCACAATCACACGAACTACCAAGAAACTATCTACAGCTTCAATTGCTGGAGCGCGCGCACTTGACCTTGGCATAGGTGTCGTCCACGAGTCATGACCTTGGACGCCTGAAATCCAACACGAAGAAGTGACCCGGACAACGACCGCTGCGACAAATTCAAACTCGTCTTTTCCGCTGGACGGACGTGCGAGGTCCTGAAGTTGCCTATATGTAGCTCTGTCGGGCTTTGTGCCTTATAACATACCTAGTCACGGAACGGGAGAAGGAGGAGATGTAAGCCCCCAAGGTATTCAAAGTGCGGCCCTTCGTCGAGCTTGCCCTGCAGATACATATGCAAGCACCTTGGCATTAATATCTCGTACTTTATGTGCCGTCCGCAGCAGCAACAAATGTCTGGCCCCCTCCCTCGCCTTCTACCCAAGACCATGCTTGGCAAAGGCCTTCCTTCTATGGCTCGCATTTTATGATCACAACCGACACCGACAGGTGACATGAGATACCGCAAGAAGATTCTACATGCGAGTGCGGCTTCCAGGGGTTGACTGAAGCAGGAGCGCGTTCCAGAGGACGACGGATCCGACCAGGGAGGACAAGTCACAGAAAACAGACCCAAAAGGCATATGTATGCAGAGCCTGGACAAAACGGCCGACCCTCGACGTGAGAGCCGAGACTGTGGAAGGCCGAAGCCGTTCCTCATTCGACCTCGACACCGCTTGCGTCTTCGTTCGAACCGACAGCGTGGAAGCGTTGCCGAGCGCCCGGACATCACCTGAACCCTGCAATATCGCATCTGAGCCCGGTCGTGTCCTCAAAGGGCGTCGCTCCCCGTTTCGAACACGGCTCCTTTCGGCCGCCGTGGCTACAGATCAAAGTCGACAGATCATCCCGGCTTCTGGGCGAGAAATGCTTCAGATGGCCGAGGCCGAGATTCCACTCCACAAAACCTCCGCTCCGTCCGCCGGGGCCCTCGTGCGCGTACGGAGCCACGGGCAGTTCGACGACGTCTTCTTGGCGGCCATGCCCGTCCATCTTGGCGCCCAGTCGCTCGGCCGGACACCCCTGATGGGAACAAGACTGGTGGCCGCCCAGTCTCCTCTCGCCCCCCCTCCCCCAAGACGGACAATTCCGTAGAACCGACGGGCTGGGATTGGGTCTTGCTTCGCCTGCTGCTCTGCCCAGAAGCCAAGATAAGCGATGTGGTCGTATCGTGTATGTATGTCGGAGTTGCCGCACGTCAATGCTCGCTGCGTCGAAATACACGTATATTTAGGTCCGTTTCTTGGCGGCCCGCCCCGTTCCTTGCTCGAGCCTCTCCGCCGCCCGCCATGCCTGTCGCTGGCTCGCATAACTCCTCTGGCTTCCTGCGAATCCAGGGGTAACGATCATCATGTATGTATGTATACAACTTTCGTGTTCCCGATATTCATGCCCCTGTCTGTCTGGTCCGCGGTCGAGGGATCAATGTCGTTAAAGTTGGCCGTTCGACACGGGCCTCGAAAGATTCCAGCCCAGGTCACGTAGCACCGGGCCGCGTCATGCCCCCACCCCCAACTTCAATGGTGTCTCTTTATCCATCGGAGGCCGGATTTAGTTGTACTTATGGGAAGGGGAGGTATATAAGCTTCCGGCTAGTTTCGCTTTTAACCTCTTAAATTAAGAACACCCAGATAGGGACTTGGACAGGGTCTATGTACATGTTCCATCGTATGGGAAATGTTGGCCACCAAAGTGTGTTTACACTTTGGGGCCTTTGTCTTCTCAACGTCCCTGCGGCACCACCCGCCCTAATGAAGCCGGGCCAGCCATCCATGAGACGAAACCCGTTCGTGATTCAAGCTTTATAGAATCGGCACTTCCGTCGTGGAGGCTCTGGCAAGTCGCTTTTACTTGCCGGCATGTCGGCTATGCGTGCGTCTGCATAAGTGCACGGGGGCTATGCTCAATGTCGGATGATAAACAGACGATAATTGGCCCGAACAGCCAACTGATCAAAGCTGCACCTTGTTCGAATGAGGAAATTGCAAGGAAATTATCGCTCAGTGGGGTTGGTCACGGTTCCGGCCAGAAGCGATTTGGATGAACCTCGCATCTCGTGTGGGAGTGTATGGGTTCAACGCTCCACAAGGCAGCCAAGAGGAGCAGTACAGAAATAGACGGACGAGAATATTGCAAAAAGAGATGTATAAGACGCAGAGAATGGCCTGTTCAGGCTTGCTGGTCTTCAAGTCCATCTGCTGATGCACTTTGGTTACAGGTTACCGAACATTGAAGTATCTTGTTCAAGCCGTCAGCATGGTTTGCCCACGTCAAGGATTCCGGGCTATTGCATACGCCGCCCTCACCTGGATACCGGTCATATCGGGTCGTCGCACCCTGATAGGGTACAGAACGGTGAACAGCGTAGGTCATCTCATACTCTGCCTCCACGCCTATCATTTGCATGCGCCGAGTTGAGTCTTTTTCCAGATCCAGGCACAGCGCTATATGGAAGCAAACACCGTCACCTCTGACGAGAACCGCTCTGAGATGCAGATAGGCAGAGGCGTCTACACCACGCCGAACCTCGGTGGATGGGACGAGGACTACGGTTGGTACGCGGATGGCGTCAGCTGCGGACTCCAGGACACGTACGCAGACTGACCTTCAACAGGCACTGTGCCGTCTTCGCCGACGCACAACAGTTCGAATATGTCGACAAGGCCTACGTTCCCCGAGGGCTGTTTCAGAGGTCGCGAGAGGACGTCACGCCGGCTATCTGGGACTACATCTCGCGCAACTTCCCTGGCGTGAACCCCGCCAAGACTCTTCTGATTTCCTACATTGAAGAAGGCCCCAGGATGCAGATGCTCATCCCGTTCGACCTGCTGAACGCCAACGGCGGCGGCCTCCAAATCACCGTCGAGTGCGAAGACTCCGAGGAGAAGCTGAGAGACAAGATCAAGGATGAAGTTGGAGAGGGCGCCGAGGTCGACTATGGTTCTTGGAGGAGCTTGAGCGGCGAATTCAGCGATGTAGAATCGGACCCAGGGTCGGAAGAGGAGTCGGGGGAAGAGGCGGCGGGCTGTTCCACGAATCAAAGCGAACGAAGCTGTAAGGGGCCGCATCTTGTAGTCCCAGTCCCCCCCCCCGTGGCAGTTTGCGATTGGCTAATGCGGAGTGAAGATGCGAACGAGCTGCGAGGCTATCTTTCCATGAACTCGCAACGACGAAACGAAGTCTTTAGCGACCCAGACCGGGCCATGCAAGAACTAACGGGAAGAAGGGGCGAGTGCCCCTTCTTAAACAGCTTAAGGCTCGATAGGCCCCGATCTATCAGGAGAGCCGAGCTGGAGATCCGCGATAAGGGTACGAGCGCCCTCCCGCTGCGCGCTACCACACAGCTTGGTGCAGCCGCTTGGGTTGAGAAGCCACGCTTCAGCTGACAGCTCGTGCAGGAACAGCGCACCAGCACGGATGCTGCGAGCTGGCAAGGGGAGTCAGGAAGATGAAGAAGGATAGAAGCAAAGAAAGCCCGAAAGTCTTGGCTTGTCGCAACGACCAGTTCAACCTGCCCTGCACAGACATGGACGCCCCTATCGGGCAATGCGGTATGTCGCTTCTCCAGGCTGTCTCGACTCAGGTTGCCGACGGTTCGGACCAGGACAAGTGGCCTTGGCTAAGGATTGCTCGAAGTGGCCGTCTTGGGCTGGGACATGGGTACCGTGACTTCCCTGCGGCCAAGCAGAGCTGCCGGCAGCTGCTCGTTCTATACGTGAGTTCTCAAGGCTGCCCATGTTCATGCCTCTCGTCTTCGATGTGATCGAGACCGGTGTAAAGCAGGTACACGGGAGCTGATGCGCTTACAGGGCCGAAAACTGTGATGGAAGCGAGTTCGAAACGTCGTATCCCGGCGTCGACCTCTGGGCTCCCTCGAACCACCTGATCGTGTTCAACGACGCCGTCAGGTCCTTCCAGTGCAACGGCCCCGTCAAGCGGCAAGCACCGGTCGCGCCGAGCGTGCCAGGTCACTGGGAATGGTCGCCACAGACCCAGCTCAGAATCTGCAGCCAGCTTGATCAGCTGGAATTTGGCATCCAGCTGGCCTCGGATTCGGGCGACGGGACTTTCGATACGCTGAAGCTCGACTTCTTCCAAGGGTCCGAACGCTTTCATCTTATCGCAGAAAGCCCCGGGGCGGGATTTCATGAGTGGCAAGACATCGACATCCACCAAATTTTCAAGTCCGACACGGTCGATGTGCGCCACCTCCGCGGGATCCGTCTTTTCGAGATCAAAACGTCGTTCCTGGGAGGAGACGAATGGAAACTGATCGGTATGATAATTGTCCTCGCACGCCATGGTCCCGGTGTATTCGCGGCGGTTTCCCCCTTTCCCCCTGCTGACCTTCCTTCTCTGTCTTTCTAGGTATAAAGCTCAAAGGCAGATGCGCTGGCTCGGGCGTCGTGGTCGAGATGAATAGACATGCTTCTCTTGACAAAACGGTCAAACTGCTGTCACCGCACCAGGGCGAGCTTAACACGGCGTGGCAGGGCTTCATTGATCTCGCCGACTGGATCCCGAAGCCGGCATGCAGCCACTTCAGCATGCTCAACGCCGGGCTTCACTTGGCCAGCCGGAACTGGGCTGGAACGTACAACGACCTCTATGTCCTGGTCAGCAACGAGCGGTACAGGATCGCTCATGATCCCTACCTGGGCAGTACCTCGACGATCTTAATCAAGCCCCAGGCCGGGTCGGGCGACTTCGCGGTAGCCGATCTCAAGAAAGTCGTGCTTCGTAGCGAGGGCGGCCACGACGCTGCCCTGCCCGAAAGTAAGTCGTTCTCTCGTTATGTGATGGCATAGTCGGAGGACACGCGTCTGACTCGCCGCGGCAACTAGAGATGATATTGCAAGGCTTCTGTGCTGGCTCGCACACGGTGCTTCAAGTCGAAACTACGGTCGACACCTGGATCGCCGATGGCGAGGATTGGACTTGGCATCTGTCTCCGGAGTCGTGGGTCGAGCTTTGACCGAGCACATCGTGCTGAGCGTAGCAGAGTCCGCTGCGGTGGTGAGGTGCGGGCATCGATGGCGGCGAGCGGCACGCTGAGGCGGCCGCATGAGGTCGGCGCAAGCGGCCGAGGTGGCCGGAGGTAGTCGGAGGCGGCCGGCGGTGGCACGGATAGGCCGGATCAAGTCACGGGCCGAGTAGTTGCAACTCCTTCCTCCCCTTGGCTTCTATGTTCGATGACTTTATATGTCTGTTACTCTATATACAGCTTGACCGTTTCGATTTAAAGGGGGAAATGATGGTCGCCTATGATAGGAATACGTTTGTGGCATTAGAGTGCGGTACGTTTCATCAATCACTTGAACTAGATCACGTGATGTCTCTCAACAAACTCAACGCCCAAGTCCGTGACAATACTTTCCCCCCTTCTACATTTCCAGGTCCTACTGGAGAGCTATCCTTTTTCCGAGTAGCGTTGAGGGGAAAACGAAACCAGTGTCAAGGGAAATGTCGATAGCATATGTTGTTTTGTCCCTCTGACTGGCTTCCCATGACTATGTTGGAGCTCGACACGGAAGTCTGGTATTGGAGGCGTCCTGCTTTACCTCGCGAGACACTCTTGAACTGATGGATACTTGCTGTCCTCGACCAGGTGGTAGAGTGCGTCTTGGCAGAAGCTCACGCTGCCGAGGCAGTCCTCTGAAAGCAGCTTCTCGGACAGGGCCTCGTCCCCCGGCTCGTCTTCGTCGGACCCGCTGCCGTTCAGCTGCCGCTCAGCCATTTGCTCGCTGATGCCGCAGAGCTGAGGCCAGCTCGCCGGCTCGGCCGGCTGCTTGAGCGGCTTCTGCGGTCCGCTCCGACCGCCGCCGCCCTTCGAGTCGTCCGGGGACGAGTCCCAGAGCTGCTTACACTTGCCGTATTCCAGATAGTAGCCCACGCCGCAGGCGCCCGGTATCTTTTGCTCCGGGGCGTCTGCGTCGATGGCCCTCCGACTCGGTCCGGGCCCGAATGTGTGGCTTTCGGCCAGGCTGAGGAGGGAGAGAGTCAAGAGAAAGCTGCGGAGACGATTGATGGCCATCTTTGAGAAAGAGGGGGTAAAACATAAAAAGAGGAAAAATCCGAGGCAGCCGGGCCCGTGTGAATATTGGTCGCTGCAATGTCTTCTGCGAAGTTGAAATTGTGTCAGAAAGGTCTGCGTCTGAGCAGAGATGTTCTGATGGGATTGATGGGCCGGATGAGAACCAGACTTGAATGTATGCATACAGTGATGCTCCAAGAAAAAAAGATAGGTAGCCGCCATTCAACTTGCCGCCGAGACTTCCTTTATGTGGTAATGGAAAAGATCGTGATTTCCCTGGTCCGGCAGTTAGACAGGTAGCTTCATAACGTTCAGCCGGGTGTTTCATGAATCGGAAATACACGTGGAAAGGGATGACTCAGGGCCAGAGACAGATGGCATGTCAAGGATGGGCCGAAGACTGTCGAAGGCAAAACTGACCGAGGCAGTGATCCCAACATGGAAGTGATACATTTGGTATCCCCGAGACCGTTCCAAGAAAACGGGTTGAGGACGAAGGAGGTTACACTTCAGGGTCTAGACACATGTATGAGTCGACAGCCCGCCCCCCTGTCCGCACGTGCGGTCTGATATCGATTCAGCCCGGAGCCCGTCCTGACTCGCTCCTTGCGACGACCCGCTGATGTTCGCTGGACAGATTGGTATACGCCTCCTTAAACCGTGTTTTAGCATAACTTGGACGACGGTACAGAGCGCTCAGACACAAGGCGACTCGACTGTCGGTAGAAATCGGAGTCTGTGGGAAATCAAGGCACACATCCAATCAATGTGCATCGATAGGGCAAGATCTTCCGACCCCACGAAACGAAGACGTTCTCAAAGTGCTCCAAGAGCAGCGGCTCGCTATCAGTATCCTGAGACCTACGACTTCATCTCATTGTCTGCTGCTTCAAATCGGCCGTCAACGTCAAACACACAGGACGTCGTGATCGGTACCTGCGGGTAGGCTGCAGAGCACATATCCCACCACCGGCCCGGGCCTTGGCCATCCCGCATCCCACGCGTACCGCCAAGCCACGCTGCATAAGCCGCAACCAGGGTTCTCTGCGCAGAGGCATATAAAGGCAAACGTACGCTGGGCATATCAGGCTGACTGCGGACAAACATGGATCTAGAGGCATGGGTCAGCAGAAAGGCAGACGTCGGCCTGAATCAACAGAGGACAATGGTCAGAGTCACCCGTGAACACGGATATAATACGCCGTCCGGTAGCTGAATGGAAGTCAGTCACCGGATCTCGAGCTGATCACTCCCACCACACACAGTCTTTACCAGGTAAACTTGCACGTCGTTAGAGAAAAATCCCCCTCGTTCTCTACATGTACCTTGCAACGATGCTCCTTTCGAAAGAAGACTCCCGAATGAGGATATGCCAGCTGCTTCTAGTCGTATTCGTACTGTTTCTAGGTCTTAGTCAAGGCCTGGACGCAGCTAGTGACAGTCAAAGTATCGCCAGACGCCAATCTCGGGGCAAGAAATCCTCCATCAGCCCGGACCGAGAGATCGATCTCGATGCCCTGCCCGACCAAGACTTCCCAGATCTCGACGACTACGTCTGGCGCGGCGAAAAACCGTATAGTTCTCTCAACGGCGGCGAGCCCAATCCCATCAAGCGGGCTCAGGCGGCCAAGGGCATTTGGGCCAGAGGAACAGACCCCTCGTCCACTCCGGACGAGCTCGGCGAACTGTACAAAGCCAAGAGCCTGTGGTGGCACGTCAGAGGTGACACGAGTTCCATTACACGATATGTTTCGACGAGTGCGAGCCTGAAGGCGGCCATGAGGTTTGCCTCCTACACCAGCTTCCGAGACGGCCAGTCGAGACGTTACTTCGATGCCAAAGACGCCATCGTCTTCAAAATCCGCAAGACGTCGAGGCTGATCGACACGCACGAGAGCCTGACCCCGAAATACCTCCCGGATCCATCATACGCCGAGCAGAAAGAATATTCTGCTCTGGACGGAATCCCGCTCCGAGATATCAGGGGCTGGGTCAAGGCAGAGGATCTCCGGAAGAATCCAAAGCTCCGGCAAAAACTCGCAAACGGCGAGGAACCGGTCAAGTACTTCAAGAAGAACCCGATCTACAGTGAAGAGGCGCATGCCGGGGCGCGAACCAGCGGCATCCATCACGAGCTCGCCGGCTTCCCCGACAAGCAGAGAGACCCCAACGACCGGTTCAAGACCACGCAGTTTGAGGCCTGGCAAGTGGAACCGTGGAAAGGGCTCAGGGGCGAGGATGGCTTCGAGGCCGTGCAGAAGAAGCTGATAGAGGCCTGGGATACGCTGAGCAAGGAGATCTCGGGCGCGGAAACGCAGCGCGACGCTGAGCAGCCACAAGCCGACCGGGGCGCCGCCCAGCTGCCCGGCGGCTCGGCATCTGCCGCCGACGGGGCCGGCCTGAAGGAGGAGGCGAAGAGAAGGGCAAAGGAGAACGTAGACAGGATAACCGTCGCCGTCAAGCAGGCCCGTGACGTGGCTCGCTCGTCCACCACGATCCGACGGCTGATCCAAGGGCAGGAAACACTGCGGACAATGGGAAAGTCGATCGTGGAGGCGAGGGCGGCGGCCAAGTCGTTGGTCCAGATTGCGGAGATGATGCCCAATCTCAAGTCGAAGGGGTTCGAGAAGGCTCTGGAGCAAATCGCGGCCGTCCGAGAAGCGGCCTCGATGGCCAAGACGAACCTCCTGCAGTCCCGAATCACGCTCATCGCCAAGCTCGTGAAACGAACAGCGAAAGAGGCAGGGCAGCGCCAAGCAGCAGGCGACGAAAGCGGCCTGATCAGCGCGGTGAGACGAGCGGAGCGGCTCCTCGCCGTCCTCCACACAGCACACGTCCAAACGCAAGCCAGCCTGAAGAAGAACGCGGAAGAGCTGAAGGAGCTGGAAGACGCGCTCAGGCAGGGCGCCGACGAGGCGGCCGCCAAGGCTCTGGCGGACAGGCTCGGTCTCATCCAGATACCGGGCCAGGAGGGCAACAAGGCGCTGGAGCGAGAGGCGCAGTCGCTCAAGCGGGTCGCCAAGGCGATGCGGCCCCTGCTGAGCACCAAGCAGACCAAGAAGGCCGTCAAGTATCTGGAGCAGGCCCAGAAGGCGTACGTCGACTCCAAGGGCACGAGCCTGCAGGCGGCCGAGCGGCAGAAGCACGAGACGACCAGGGCGGCCCGCGCCAAGGCCGAGAGCCCGGGCCTGTCGCCCTGGGCCATCACGGGGCTCGTGCTGGGCGGCCTCCTGCTGGTCGGCTTCACCGGCGGCCTCGCCGTCGCGGCCGAGGGCGCGCTGGTCGGCGCGGGCGCGCTGGCGGCCATCGGCGCGGGCGAGGCCGTCGCGGACACGGGGCTGCTGGTGCTGAGCGAAGCCGAGATCGAGGCCCAGGCGGAGGCTCTGATCGCCGAGATCGAGGCCGAGATCGAGGCCGAGGCGGCGACGGCGGGGGCCGGCGCGGGAGGCGCCGGAGCGGTCCCCGTCCCGGCCAAACGGCAGCTACCAGCCCATGCGCGGCGTGCGAGGGCTCGGAGGTGGCGGCGGCGGATTTGAAGGTGTGGTATAGTGTGTGAAGTGGATTACTATAGGTCGAATATCGAGTATAATTCTACATGTATATAGAGCTTATGAATCATGGTTATGAATCATGGTCTCGCAAATGTCGTCTGCTGGGGGGACGTGCAACGGCGGATCGAGTCAGCAAGACCTCTCTCTGCGAAGCAGTTGGACGGCTTTGGCGTCTTCACGATCCAACGATTGCTCTCTCGAACCGTCATGACTCGCTTGTACAACCAGATTCATGCTATCTACGTATGCTTAAAGATAGCAAAACAAGCTTTAGTAAATAAGCAGGTTGGCCAAGTCTTAATGCATTCTATTCGCCCCCCTGCTATATACCATGCAGCATAAGACCTATAACCCTTCCTGCTTTCCCTAGATGTCCCCTGTCTCTCTGTAACACTATCCCGGTCTAGGTTCCGTATCGTCTATCCATAATTCAGGACGCGAAGAAGAAAAAAAAGACCCGCAAAATCGCCAAAACTACACAGTTCCCAACAAACCTTCCAAATTTAATTGGCTTAAAGAAGTTGTCCATGTCGTTTGAGCGCCTTGATAATATTATCGAAGGTAGTATTAAGCGGACGAGCTAGATTAAATCTCCTAACATCTTATTCCTAGATTTTACTTATCAGGGGCCAGCCCTTACCGTCGGGTTTTCACATGCTTGCTTCAGTTGAAGTCGCCTTATGATAAGTTATGGCCGCCCTCTCTTACCTTTGTTTTCTCTGCATGCCTTGCGACTAAACCCTTTATTCTGCTATTTGCCTCTGTAAATCAGATTCGTCCAATCTGTGGGCAAGGAAACGCGGGCTTCACGGTGGCCATACTCTTGCCTCTCGCTACATGCACTCTGCTGCCTGCGGCAGCCCCCTTCCTTACATGTAGTGCCCTGACTGCCTCTGTAGATCACATGTGGTCTAATTATTGCCATCGTGATCTTTCTCGTTCTGCATTAGAACAACTCTCGACACCAGCTAGAAGGCCGCGTTCTCTTTCCGTACCTGCGTTGTCTCTCCTTATACGTACGTCAAGTTGACAGCACGGTGTAGCTTGCTCTGAGCCTGACACAATGAATACAGTGATCTTTTACGGCACCGGGTTACCTATGAACTGTCTCTCCCGTTCTTTGAACATGCTATCTGTATGAAGCGTCAGACCTCGGGATAGCTCAAGTCATGGGTATGGACTGCGGGGACCGCATCGCGAGGGAGTAATAGCAATACGCTTGAGAATCTTGCCCTTTACTCTGTAGTCTACTCCACGACGCAATTTACGCAGCGATTAAGGAAGCGCTCAGCGAAGAGGACGTGACGTGATCACCGCAGCACAGCCTACGTATTGGCCTCTCATAGTCTTGATTACATGTACTTTTTTCTAAGTAAACCAGCACAGTCCTGTCTGCATATCGGCTCAAGCCTTGTTGCTCCCGTGTTCGACCACCCGCTCTGAGCTCCTGGCCCCGGCCCACGCGGTCGTCAAAGGCAGCGGTAAAGTAAAGAGATGTGTCACATATACATGTAATCAGTCAGGTACGGACGGGACGGTCCCCTCAACTTGAAGTGATGTCTCATCTGCCGGGCCCATCAGCCGTCCTCTATAAGGCACATCCACATGCACGCCGCCTTGCGGAGTTGGAAACGATGCTGTTGTACAACTCGACACCGGACGACTGACGATGTCCGCTCCGTCCAACTCCTAGGAAGGCCGACCTGGACCGTTTTCGCGCAATATGGTGTGCGTCAAACCCCGCAACCGACACGGGCCAAGGCATCGGTGAAAGTTTCCGCGGAGAAGGGAGCGTTGCGGATGCTCAATGGGACGCGGCATGCCGCATCAATGTCAAACTCGGGTCTACCGTGGAACGTGCTGATGGCACGACGGCTGTCCGACGGCATCGAGGGCCAAGGGACTTCCACACACAACATTACATAGTTATAAGCAGTGGCTCGTCCCAGGCGAATCTACCTGTCCTCGGGGGTTGTAGGAAACCGAGCCCGCATACTCGACTCCTCTCTCTCTCTCTCTCTCTCTCTCACGAACTCGAAGCCAGTTATAACTCACAGTTCAAGGCAGCAACACGACTCAAGCATGGCGTCACCCAAACCGGCAACGGAGACGATTGTCCGGCACCAGGAGGAGGTGCGGAAAACGCTCCCGTTCGACGACAAGCAGGACTTTGAAGACGCAGCAAGGGGCCTGATCGGGCGGCGCGAGCCCAACACGGTGACCAACGCGGACGGCGACGTCGTGTGGGACAACGACTCGTACAAGTTCCTCGAGTCGGAGGCGCCGGACACGGCCAACCCGAGCCTGTGGCGGCAGTCCCGGCTGACGACCATGTCGGGCCTGTTCCGCGTGGTCGAGGGCATCTACCAGGTGCGCGGGCTGGACATCTCGAACACGACGCTGATCGAGGGCAGCTCGGGCGTCGTCGTCATCGACACGCTCACGTCGTCGGAGACGGCGGCGGCGGCGCTGTCGCTGTACCGCGAGCACCGCGGCGACCGGCCGGTCAAGGCCGTCGTCTACACGCACTCGCACGTGGACCACTTCGGCGGCGTCAAGGGCTTCGTGTCGCAGGCCGACGTCGACTCCGGCGCGGTCCGGGTGTTCGCGCCGGACGGCTTCCTGGAGAACGCCGTGTCAGAGAACGTGTACGCCGGGACGGCGATGAGCCGGCGGGCCGGGTACATGTACGGCGCGGCGGTCGCGCGCGGCCCCACCGGGCAGGTGGGGACCGGGCTCGGGCAGGCGGCGTCGGCCGGGACGGTGACGCTGATCGTGCCGACGGAGACGATCCGCGAGACGGGCCAGGAGCGGGAGGTGGACGGGGTGCGGATGGTGTTCCAGATGGCGCCGGAGACGGAGGCGCCGTCGGAGATGCTCATCTACCTGCCGGACTTCCGGGCGCTGTGCGCGGCCGAGGACGCGACGCACAACCTGCACAACGTGCTGACGCTGCGCGGCGCCGTCGTCCGCGACCCGCACGCCTGGGCGCGCTACCTGACGGAGACGATCGAGCTGTTCGGCGGCCGGACCGACGTCGTCTTCGCCTCGCACCACTGGCCGACCTGGGGCGCCGGCCGGGTCGCCGACTTCCTGACGCGCCAGCGCGACCTGTACGCCTACATCCACGACCAGACGCTGCGCATGCTCAACCAGGGCCTGACCGGGCCCGAGATCGCCGAGCGGCTGGAGCTGCCGCCGGCGCTGCGCCAGACCTGGCACGCCCGCGGCTACTACGGCTCCGTCAGCCACAACGTCAAGGCCGTCTACCAGCGCTACATCGGCTGGTTCGACGGCGTGCCGGCCAACCTGTGGCCGCACGAGCCCGTCGCACGCGCCGAGCGCTACGCCGATCTGGCCGGCGGCCCGGCCGGGCTCGTCGCCGCCGCCCGGCAGGCCTTCGACCGCGGCGACTTCCGCTGGGCGGCCGAGCTGCTCAACCACGCCGTCTTCGCCCGGCCCGACGACGCCGCCGCCCGCGCCCTGCTGGCCGACACGTACGAGCAGCTGGGCTACGGCGCCGAGAACGGGCCGTGGCGCAACTTCTACCTGTCCGGCACGACCGAGCTGCGCAGCGGCAACGCCGGCACGCCCCTGGCCACGGCCTCGACCGACGTCATCGCCCACCTGACGCCCGAGATGCTCTTCGACTCCTTCGCCATCCAGATCAACGGGCCCAAGGCCTGGGACGAGCAGGCCTCCATCAACGTCGTCCTGACCGACAAGGACTACCACTACCGCCTGTGGCTGTCCAACGGCGCGCTGGCCTACACCAAGGCCGTCGAGACGACCGCCGCCGAGGCCACCATCACCGCCTCCTCCACCACCCTGCCCGCCCTCGCCATCTACGGGCTCGATCCCGTCGCCCTCGCCAAGGCGGGCATCAAGGTCGAGGGCGACCCCAAGGCCCTCACCCGCCTTGCCGCTCTGCTCGACCCGGGCGACCCCAACTTCAACATTGTCACGCCATGAGCGTCACGCTTTGAGTCTTGGGCGCGCCGTAGGACTTTGCTTTCTGCTCCACCTTGGCCTTCTAACTGTGTCCCTACCTTGCTTGGACCCTTGTTTCGTACCGTGGCCGCTCCGTGTGGGGTCTATCTTGAGATGATGAATCTGCACGTTGGTTAGTTGTGCTGAGCTTGTTAATTGAGTCTTAATTTGGAACAAGCCTCGTGAAACCCTGGGTTTTGGTGCTCGTACTTGATTCAGCTACGAAATTGGCGGCGAGCAGTGATGTGCAACTGCCGATCCTCGACTTACAAAGCCACATACATATATACACATGTGTGCTGTATATGTACGTGATAGCAGACAATTTACATTCTGTCATGAGCTGATGAGTCTGAAAGCGGCTCGAAACACGGAGCAAATGCGGGGGACAGCTCTGATCCGAGCGGTCAGATGAACTCAAGTCGGAGGCACTGCCTCGCGGTCCTATGTGTACATGTAGTACTCGACCGGTACAGAACTTGCCTTGGCCCGTGTGATGCGGCATGTGTTGATGGACACTCGAGGGACGTGGACGAAGAATGTTGTAATAAAATTAGATTAAATCTATTTTGCCAGACGTTGAAGTGAATTGACTGGTTGAAATTGAAAATTGGCGTCTTAAATTCAAACTGATAGTCGTGACTGTCTTGCGACTTGCACACGTCTGTTACGTGTAGTTTCAGGGAGACATGTCTCAATACGCATAGTGAAATAGCGAGAGATGGAGTAGAATGATCCGTAGATCAGGACTCCGAAACCGGACGCCATCGCTTCTCGTGTCCGATATATCGGGACATGGAGGAAGCCACTCGCTCATCGAACCAAAACGTAAGAGAGCAGCGCTTTCAAGGGCAGCATCCAGAACTCTCCCCGGCGCGTCAGCCAACACTCCGTCTCCCGGAACATCTAGCCGGCACCCGCCCAGGCCCCCAGACGCCACCGGCAGCCCCGTCCAGAAACAGGCCGGAGCAGGGCGCCCCGGGGCAGCCAGTCCCTCAAGCTGTCCACTCCCCAAAGACTGGGTCCGAAGCCCGGGATCGGGACCGGCGGGGCGTCGGGCATTGTGCAGGCGGCGAGGCGCTGCCTCCCGCTCCGTGCTCCGCGGGCCGGCGCGATGGGTCCGGCCGCCGGCCCCGGCGGTTCTGCGGGCATCCCGGCCGGGCGTCGCCGGTCGTCGTGACGAGGCAGGGCGCGCAGTCACCTGACCCGCGGGATACGTACCGTGTCTCTTTGCGGGTAGCTGCCGCCCCGCGACGCTAAGCCGTAAGCGTCCGGTGCCTGGGCAAAGCTTCCTTAGGTGGCCAGCTTTGCGATCCCTGGACCCAGCCCTGTTGCGTGTTGTTTTGTTCGCGCGCCCGTTGCTATCCAACAAAACCTCACCTCGCCTCCTCGCCCCTCGACCGAGCCCCCGTCAGAAACAAGATCGCCCGCAGGGTCCTCGCTGCTGCGTCTCTCGAGAACTCGTCCGACTGTCCGACTCGGCCGTTGCTCTCCGCCCGCCCCGACAAACAGCGCCTTCCCGTCCCCGTCCACAGACAGCACGGCCGATAGCGAAGCGCAAGACCGCCCACCATGTCGATGTGGCTCTCCGACTCGCAAAGTACGGTCCTGCGAACCGGGGGGAGTTGCCGCGACTTTTCGCTGACGCCTTGTTGGTAGAGATCGGCGTCGTCTTCTGTTCCGGCGGTGGGTAGGCGCCCTGCCGCGAGCCGTTGCGCGTCGCTACGAGCCTCGCTGACCCGTGCTCTCTCCCTCTCCGCAGGGGGCCTGTTCCTCATCGGCGGAGTGATGCTGTTCTTTGATCGCGCTATGTAGCTCTCTCTCGTCCCCCTCCCCCTTTTTCAGAGGACGCGCGCAGCTGACCTAGGCAACCTCCCGCAGGCTCGCGATGGGAAACGTACGGACGCAAGAGCCCGCCCCCCTGATCCCCTTCGAAAAATCACCGCCGGCCGCGAGGCGCGCGCACCGCTGACGAGTAGCGCCGTCGCCCTCCCCCCCTCGCAGATCCTCTTCCTCATCGGCCTGACCATCATCATCGGCCCGCAAAAGACGCTGCTGTTCTTCGCGCGCAAGCAAAAGGCCAAGGGCACGGCCGCCTTCTTCGTCGGCCTGGTCCTCATCCTCCTGCGCTGGACCTTTGTCGGCTTCGTCGTCGAGGCCTACGGCATCGCCGTCCTGTTCGGGGACTTCCTCGGCACCATCGCAGGCTTCGCCCGCGGTATACCGGTCATCGGTCCCTACATCGGCCTCTTGGTCGACAGGCTCGGGCTCGGACGCAGAAACGCCGAGCTGCCCGTATGAGCGTGCGTCGCACCTGCTCAAGCGCGGTGCCATGCCTATCTCTCTTCTCTCTCTCGTGTGAGCTTATCCAGCGGCGAATGGGAAATCGAGGCGATGCAAGCTGGGAGACGGCTCTTCGCGGGAGCCATTAAAAACAAAAGGGCCGGTCCGGGGAAAAAAGATGGCGAAGGCGGCGTTTTTGCTTTCCTGCTACCTGTACGCTGCTGGCGTCTGTACAGACTGCACGTGTACTCGGGAGCCGACAAGCCCGCACGTCTGATAATCATGACTACATCACGGAACACACTCGGAAAGCTCGGCCCGCTCGGCCCCGGATCAAGTGCGCGCGGGCCGGGCGTCGTCTAAGGGGGCTTTTGGATTGCTTATGTGTGTGGAAAATCTTTCAAGGACAGGACGACTTCTCATGACGGATTGACGGTCGAATCGACGTGTGTTCCCCTTTGTCGGCGTAGACGCTCAGGCTCCCAATCTCGACGCTGCAGCAAAAAATCTCCTTGGGTGCTTGACCGAGGGGCCTAGCGGTCGACGGGGCGGCGGCATGGCGCGGCCGTGGCGTGTCTCGGATCGCCTCCCGGGCCGCCCGACTCCTCCGTATCTTACATCCACATGCCGTCCCTCAATAACCCTGGCCGATGAGGTAGTCGGCCAAGTTCTCCACGGTCGAGGTGGCGTTGCCCGCGTTCTGAGCCTCACCGTGGTGGCCGACGACGATGGCCTGCTTGGTCTTGGCGATGGCGACGCCGATCCGACCCTGGTGACAGCGTGCGAACAATCAGCCCCGATGTTCTCTTCTGCAGCGCCACTCTGGTGCGCATATCTATCCCTCCAGCCTCCCCAACGCAGAGACAAGCAGGACGTACCGATCGTGCGTAGATACTCCGGTCCTCGGCCCGGGCCATGACGTAGCGACTTCCGGCGACGAAGAGACCGTCGGCAAAGGCCTTGTCCTTGGCCGCGCTGTCGCCGCCGACGATGGCAGAGATGGCCTTCATCTCTTCGGGCTTGAGCTGTGTCCGGGCCGGTGCGTCAGCCGTCGTCGCGTCACATCCGGAGCGGGCGCCTAGGGCACGGGTAGCGAGGGGGAGGGCAGCGGCATACCTGGAAATCAGTAGAGTTGGCCCACGAGCTGTCGCCGGCCGCGCTGACGATGGCGCCCTTGTCCACATGGCCAGAGGCAACCAGGCTGATTTTGCCCCTGTCAGTCCTTTGCCCTCGCGCCGTCTTCGAGTCACGCCCGGCGGGGTCCGGGGGGGGGGGGGGGGGCCGCCTCACCTGGTGTCGACGTAGGCTGCGGGCACGAGCGGGTTAGCATCTCGTCCATCATCTTCCTTCACTGGCGGAAGCTGCTGTTGCTGGGCCAGAAAGAGCGCAGGGGACGGGGCGGGACGGACCTTGCCACGACATGATTAGGACTTTTTTTTGGCGGGGTGGAGGAGAGCGAGAGAGCGAGACGACGCAGCTGCAGGGCACGGAAGAGAAGGCTGACGACGCTATGCCAAGAACAGAGGAAGAAAAGATCGGAAGCGACGGGCGACGACGGCGGTGGGAGAGGCGATGGACGATTTTTTCCAGACGGGCGGTTTGGGGGAAGCTCGGGCGTCGGATTTTGGAGGGGGGGGGGGGGCGATGAAGCTGTTGAAATCGGGCGAGACTGGAGATCGCCATGCCCCTCCTCTTGTTCCGCCTCCTGGAAATTGTTATGTCGACGGGCGGAGAGGGGCGGGCGGCCATTGGCCCAGGGCGCAAGTCGCGGGCGCGCCATTTTGTGTGGGGAGGTACCGCAGCTGCTGCTACCCCACCATTGCTGACCGCCGCCAGCAAGGGCCAGTGAGGAGAGGAGAGGCGCAGGTCAATGACATGCCTGTAGCGAGAGGCCCGTCAAGCAGGTAATGGCCTAAAAGGGGGCGGGAGAAGACGGGCGAGTGCACGTGCGAGGCAGAGGGAAACGAGGCAGAGCGAATGCTGATGAGCAAGCGGCTGGATTGGATCAGGGCTGGGCATAGGTCAGCAACAGCCCGCGGCGTCTCGACGACCCTCGCTGCCCGGGCGTCTCGACGGCCCCTCTGTGTCCCCCGTAAAGGCTGTGATACAGGTACCTGTAAAGGCTGTAATACAGGTGGTGTAGCGTCCGCAAGTGCCGATCATGCGTCGTAAGCGATACTTTGAAGTACCTACTACCTACCTGAGCGGCTGATACACCACACAGCCAGTGGTAGAGTTCCACCGAGGTATTTGCCTGGGTGCGTGCGTCGTCTTCTCGCGGCAAGAGAGGCATTGGTTTGGTAGGGCAACGATGTCGACATCAGCCGACGGGACGCTGAAGAAGTAGGATGAAGAAGAGAAAGAAAGAGACGGGGGACGAGAAAGACGAATAGGGAACGAAAGGGAAAGGGCAGCGAGAGCGGGAGAGTATCAAGTGGGACACGACGCTCGCTCGCTTCCTACGTCAATGGCTTCTTCTCCTCCGCCACGCAAGTGGCTCTTCTCCTCCACCACGCAAGCCTGTCGAGCATCTGGCAGCCGGCCGATCCTTGTCGACGTTTTCAGAAGTCCTTTTAGAGGCAGGTCCGGCAAACAAAACAGCGAGAATGCCCGAGGCCGGTCAGGCGATGCGTCTCCGCAAGAACACGCCACGGGAGGCCGGTCGCCGGCCCCAGCCACCGACGGCCTCGCCAGCAGAGAAACAGCCGGCCGTCTCGGCGCGCTTCACCGCATGAACCGGCCTAACGGAGGAGAGAGAGAGAGAGAGAGCCTGGAGGGCGGCTTGCCACCGCCGTCACGAGACGAGGCAGACAAGGCGTTGCGGGCCAGGTTGAAACAAAGACGGGGCGACAAAAGGACCCTGTGCGGCGGATGACAGCCGCCAGATCATGCAAGCCCGGGACCCGAAACTGACCGTCGTCTTTCAAACGACTGCGCCCAGGTGGCTGAAGGAAAAAGACGAGTGCTTGGACGGATGAGTCTGTTGGTTTGTTGTTGAATGCTGCAAGTTGCGGTACGGTTTGTTTATTCTTTTCCCCCGTTACCACGACTTTGTAGCGTTGCTAGTAGCGTACTGTTAGGCCACGGCTATCTTCTACAGGACATCTGTGAGCCATCTGCCATACTCTAGTATGTGCCCTTGCCCAGAGTGCCTAACCCGTCGGTACGAGCTGGGTACCTGCCTCAGTACCTAGCACTTGTCGTGGAGAGGCTGCTGCTCTTGGTGCATTACTAAGCGCAACGCTTCGCCAAGCAGCTGGCTGGCGAGGGCGGTAAAGGCCTCTCTCTCTCTGACATTGGCATCCCTCCCCAGCCGGGGCATGGGCGCGCCGTCGTCGTCCGTCGTCGTCAATGTCTGTCCGCCCGGCTGGCTGGATTGCCGCCTCGCGGGGATTCAGGCCGACGACCGACCGGCCAATTTCCACGGTATCAGCACGGGGAAGGCCCTTAATCTCATCAGACGATAGGCACAGCCAGCAGGCGAATCAACCTGGGACCGGTCCGACGCCGACGCCGTTCCCTGACACGACACGGGAATTACGAGTCCTGCAGGGCCAGACGACGTCCAACATGGCACGGAAGGGGAGGGAGAAGCTGAGACGCTGGCCTCGTCCCACCAAACGGCTGTTTCAACCCTCCATTGGCTGCAAGCCGCAGCTCAGGGGGTCGAAGCCCTGGCGGGGCCCGACGATTCATCACCAGCCGCCGACTCGCCTCTGCCCACGACGGCTGACGCCTGAGCCTTTGCCCGTCGTCGTCGTCTCAAGCAGGGACGGCATGAAGCCGCTGACCGACCAGCCTCCCACTTGCGACTCAGGCCGCCGGGCTCTGCCTTCTGGAAAATCCTTTGGCGTCTGATCTCCGGCCCTGCTGCCCACGAGCCCGACCTTGTTGGACCTGCCAAGCCACTCGGGGCAGACGCTGGCCTGGGATGAGCCGCGCCACCAAAGCAGATGCCCTCAATCCAGGCGGCATTGTTGTTGCTGTTGCTACCGCCGCGGGGCGTCGACACGCACACACATGTCGTCCAGCTCGGCCATCCCGCTGCCCAAGACCGGGGGCCGCCGTCTTGCCACAGGACTCGAGCCAAGGTTCCCGAAACTTAAAGCGGCCCACGTCAAACCCCTTGGACATGGGTTTCCCTCCCAGAGCCTAGCGGCTATCGCGTCACAGTCCCGGATCTGGGCTCCCTGCCTGAGCCCGTCCCATGACGTTCCCATCTATCTAAAACGTGCTGGCGGGCGATTGCTCGCCTCAGCCTGGCAATGCCTACGTAAATGCATAGACGTGCGTGGCCTCCGCGACTCTGCCAGAATCTGCTCCCCCTTCGAATTACTCGCTCTTGGGACGATCGGATCCGAGCATGGATGCCCAGCAAGCGGCCGCGTCCTCTCCCCTTGAGCGACACTACTTGTAACAGATGACACCCTCCACACATGCCATCCTCCGCCAGAGGCAGCACAGACAGCAGCTACACCACGAGAATGCCCTCGACCCTCGCTCGGTCCCCTTCCTCTGCCGCCGCCGCCGCGCCCTACAGCTCGTCGACGAGCGCCATGGAGCCCGCTGCGGCCATCGCCTCGTCCCAGGCAGATGCGGCCGCGGCAGACGAGGGGGCAGAGTTGGACGACAGCGTTGCCCATCTCAGCCTCAGCCCGGATCCGCTGGCGATCCCCCGGAGACTGCCCTCGGGCAGCCGCATTCGAGCCAAGGGCAGCTTCACCTCCTACCACAAGCCCATCCGCGCCGAGACGCCGAGGTCGTCGGCCTCGACCCCCAACCAGTCGCTGCGAGAGCATAGCATTACGTCGACGACGCCCACCGACGACGCCTCGGACACGGGCATCATCGCCATCGGCATGGCCCTCGGCAGCCCAACCCACCCCCCGGATTACAAGATGACGCCCTGGGCTCCCACCTTCACGCCCACCGTCACGACGACAGTCGAGGCCCAGAGCCCCAGCAGGGACGAGCCGTCGAGGTCCAAGTCCCGGAAATGGGGCTTCTTCACCCGATCACGCTCCAAGAGGGGCCGGGACACCAAGCACGACGACCAGCCAGCCAGCACCCCGTCCTCGTCGGGCTCCCATATCCGGACGACGCCCACCAGCGCTCCCGACACCAGGGACGCGCTCCTCTCCCCAAGACAACACCGGCCCCTCATCAAGACCCAGACGGACCCGACTCTCGCGAGGGGAGCGTCTGCCAGTCCGCTCGCCCGCAACGCCGCAGACCTGCCCGGCTTGATCAGGAAAGACACGCGCGAAATCTTCCAAGCCTCGCCCTTTTCGCCGATGCTGCCATCCGACAACCTCCTGGACGTCGAGATCCCAGACGTCACCATGGAGCGGTACAGCGTCATGTTCGGCCACCTGCTGGAGAACCGGAGCACCACGTCCCTCCTGGCGCGACGGCAGGCCACCCGAGACAGACTCAAGGCGATCAAGGAGGGAGAGGCTCCGGCGCAGCAGTCGGCGGCCGGCCCGAGCTCGTCTCCGGCCATCGTCATCTCGGGGACGACGGTGTCGCCGCTGCATCTGTCCCCTCAGCAGCTCAGCCCTGGCCCGCGGTTGTCGCCGCGCCAGCGGTCCAACACCTTCCCCGCCATGCTACCTTCGCCGTCGCACTCGGACTCGGAGGCCCAACAGGCGTCGCAAGGACAGGCAACGACTCTCCAGCACATTGCTGCGTCTACCCGCCGAGGCTCCGGTCGGGACAAAGCGCCGAGGGGGGGCCCGAGTCTGGCCGGACAGCCGCGGCTCATCTCCAAGTTCCACCGGCGCTCGTCGTCCCAGCCTCAGCAGGGACCGACGCCCAAATCAGCCGTGGGCAAGATGTCCCCCTTCGCCGACGACGGCCGTATCCAGGCGGGCAGGTCGCCCGGCAGCCAGCACCAAGTCTCGCCCAAGACGTGGAACACGACTCACCCGCCGCGCAGCGAGTCCACGCCCCGGTCGGTCCCTTCGCCGGCCGACAGAACTTCGCCACCCGCGTCTCCCGCGGGAAGCGGCGCCGCCGACGCCGACGCCGCCGAAGCCGACGCCGACGCCGAGCCGGACAAGGCATGCGACGACCCCGTCGAGGTGTCCATCGCGCGGCAGATCAGCGTGTCGCGGCAGCAGCGGGCCATGCTGGGCCCGTTGCAGAAGCAGCTACTAGATAGCCGGCGCCTTAACGAGACGAAGAGCGCGACGCCCCGGGTCATCGACCCGCGGCGGGACCCGGACTCACCCCAGCTGATGCACAGGAAGAGCTCGCGGGTGGTGGTTGAGGGGGCATGACACGGCGCTCCGCGGCGTCTCCGCAACGGACTAGGAGGGGGGGCTCCATCGGACGACGGCGTTTAGGATTCGATGGAAAAGGATGACGGCGACGGGATGTTATTCCCAGTCCCTCCTCCCGTCCCTTCAGCCTCGTCACGGCCCCCCTGTCCCTTCATTTGTTTTTGCCAGCGAAGCGCATTGCCATGATGTTTCAGCGCGCGGTTCAGGGTCCCATAGCCTATGTACATGACACGCCCAATTGACGATGACCGAGAGGGAGGTGAGGGGGCAAGGAAGAGAGAGAGACTCAATTCACCCTCACCTCTCCAATGAGCACTTCCCATCCCGCTCTGCTCTGCCCAGTGCCCCCCCGTGCGGGATAAACGACCCACTGCCGACCGGCGGCCTCTTCACATGAAGCACAGGACACGGCACGGTGGGGGAGTCGACGAGTCGAGCGCTCCACGTGCAGGCGAAGCCCTCGGCTGCCCTCGAAAAAAAAAGGGGGAGCCCAATGCCAGGTGTAGAAAATGCCGATTAGCCTAATATGAGCCCGCGAGACTCCCGCCCCCTTAAAAAAAATAGACACATAAAGAAGGGCGAGCGTGGCCTCGCTCCTCTCCCGCACACGGACGCCGAGAAACGAGGGACGAGAAACGAGGGACCTGACGGGCGGTGGGCATAAGGTCGTCGATGTTGTATATGCATGAACACTAGAGTGCGCCGTCGGAATAGCCAATCTCGAAAAAAAAAACCCCCAACTTTCCCGACCGATGACGATGGCGGGAGCCCAGACTAGAGAAATGACGAGCGGGGATAAAAAAAAAAGACAGCGGCCAACGCCAGACAGGAAAAGACCCAGGCGCCTACTACATCAAGACGCAGCACGAGTTTTGCTTCTTGGCTTGCTCTGTGATTCTTTTGTCAGCCGGGTGCACGGGGCGACGATCCACGGTGACCTTCTTTTTTCTTTTTCTTTCTATTTCCGCTCACGTGTCCGGAGGGAGAGGATGGGGGCGGGAGGACGCACGATAAAACATTTTGCTCTGGGAGCTGAGGCCGTCGCTCTTGGCCACAAGGTCGTCAATCTTCTCGCCGCGCTGCAGGACGCTCTCGATGGTCTTGTGCAGCACGATCTTGGTCTCGTCGAGCTCCTTCTGGATCTTCATGATGCTGTCGGCCTGCTGGGGGTCCTGGTACTTGGTGAGGTACTCGGCCAGCTCGGGCATGGCCACCTGCGGCTGGCCGGTGGCCCACGAGGAGCGCGGGTGCTTGGCCAGGAACTCGTCGACGCACTTGCTGAGCAGCTGGTGGGCGACGAGGGCGGGGTACGGGTGGTCCGAGATGATGATGCCGCAGATGCCCTCGGTGCGCCCGTACGCGTGGAACGTGTAGTCTGCCCGACGTAGCCGTCAGTCTCCTTGCGCCGCTCCCCCGACCAAGAGTCGAGACGGGCCACCCCTGCGGCCCGGGACGGAAAAAGGGGGCCAAGAGGCGGACGGTCTTTTTTTTAATTTCGCACCTTGTTCCTCCACGTCTTGCCGCTGGCCGGGCTTGGTGCGCTCAGCGACCGTCTTGGCGAACAGCGTCATGAACTCGGCATAGCTGCGTCCCCGGCCCGTCAGCAAACGCAGCGCGGCCGGGGCCGGAGGCGGAGGGGGCCGGGACCGGCGGCGACGGACTTGTTGCGGGTGAAGCGCGAGTAGGCGCTGAGCTCCTTTTCGGCGCAGATTTCGTGGGCGGGCTTGGTCTCGTTGCGGATGATCTGTTTTTTTGGTTTCCCCTCTCGCTGTGAGCGCCACTCGTCCTCGAACGGTCGGGGCAAGGGGGAGGAGAGGGGGGGGGGCCGAAACTGACGCCGATGTAGTGCAACTTCATGACGGGCGGCTTGTCCTCGTTCGATGGCGGTGGTGCTGAAGAGAGGCGGAGGGGGGGGGATCGTGCGTGCTCTCCGATGACCTGCGAGGAGCGCGAGAGCGGTAGCGATCGGGGCGAAGCGAGGCGGCGGGAGGCAGAGAGTGGAGGAGGAGGGAGGTCTGGAGATGCCGATCAGGACGGACTCGGAGGATCGATCAAGGAGACAGATGCGTAGCCGCGGTACGTACTGGTCGCCTCCTCGGGCAATGCCCGCTCCGTAGCCTTAGTGAGCGACTACCGCGGGTATGGGTTGATCCGTGCCGAGGAGAAGTTCTCTTAAGTCCTTTGCTGCTTGGCTTGGGCTACCAAGTTCAGGAGTCCATCGACGTGGGCCAAACAGCGTCAACAACTACTGCTTCCATTCGCCGTCGCAAATGCGCGCGGGTACTAAGACTTGGTCGGGCAAAGGTCCTACAAGAGACGGCTAACCGCAGGCCAAGTACGGATCACCGAGGATGGGGGAAGAAGACCCAAGGCCGTCGCCAACTCGGGGAACGGGCGAGGGCTTGAAATCGGGATGAGAGCCATGTCGATCTACGGTCCGACCAGCCCATCAGCGCATTCATGGAGGACGGGCAGACCGGTAGCCTTCGGCGAGCACAGTCCTTATGCCCAAACACGAGACAAGAGATGGCAGAAACCCGGGCTACTGTCAGAACAGGGAATGGGCTCAGAACGGCGCATATCGGTAGCTCGACCCGTTGTTCTCGCAAGTCAATTTCCTAAGCTGCACCGGTCCTGTCAACCTGTTCGATTCCCCGGAAGACAACCGCGACCATGACACCCATGGCATTCACTTCAGTCACGTATCGTCACCGGATCGGGACCGACACGTCTTCGCAGCGCGCCCGGTGTGCGCCAACACCAACCATCGCCCCTGATCGCGCAAGACCCCCTGTCCCCTGTCGCCAACGTCGACTCGCAGTTGCAGGCATTGCTCTTCGTCGTCGGCCGGGCGCGAAGCCTCCAATCACTTGGCAAGCCCTTGCTGGAGAAGCTGCTTCAGGCTCTGGTCCACGCGTCCAAAGTACTCTTCACGGCAGTTAGCACAAGGCACCAGACCCCAAAAGGGCCGCGGCCAGCGGCAGACGAGGACGCACCCAAGACTTCTTGCTTCATCTTGTCCGGGATGTCTCCCAGCGTCGGCAGGATGTTGTGGAGGAACTGCTCTTTGCCCTTGGGCTCGCTGCAGATAATCTGCCACAGCTGCCGAGGCTGCACAAAGTCGTTGTCGGAGAGGGCCGTTGCGAAGGTCGTCACGCGTCCGGACCAGAGCTCGTGCGTCGGCATCTGGATCCGCTTGCTCTCCGCCACGGGGCGCAGCTCCGAGAAGACGTAATCGGGATCGCTGCCGTAGTTCCCGTTCATCGTGCCGGGGCCGTCGCGCACATACGGCGCGTACACCTTGTTCGTCGGCCTGTTGGGCGGCAGCTGGAAGTAGTTGGGGCCGACGCGGTAGCGGTGGGCGTCCGGGTAGCTGAACATCCTGGCTTGGAGAACTGCATCGCGATTCCGTCAGCCGCTGCCGCCTTGACTTTTCAACAACTCATCGGCTTCACCAACCGGGATCGGCGGAGGGCCCGATGCCCGGAACCATGTTGGAGGGCGAGAAGCAGGCCTGCTCTATGTCCTGGAAGTAGTTGTTTGGCTGCTCACCGCTCCTCGTTAGCCACGGAACCACGACGCAGGATGGACTCGGTGTGGAAACGCACGTTCTTGTTGAGCGTCAGCCGGCCGACGAGACGCAGGGGATACTTCTCATGCGGCCATGTGTACGTGTCGTCGAAGATGTCGATCGGGGCCGACTGGACCTCTTCGGGCTTCATGACCTGCAGGTACACGGACCAGCTCGGGTAGTCGCCCTTTTCGATGGCCTTGAAGAGGTCCTTGACGTGGTAGTCCGGTTCCGATCCCGCCAGGCGGAGCGCCGTGTCTGCGTCCATGGTCTTGATGCCGTCGTCGGGCTTGAAGTGCCACTTGACATAGACATAACTCCCGTCCTAGACGAGGGTGCTCGTCAGCCTCCAGCCTCCGGCACACGCCACCTGCATCGAGGCGACATGTACGCATGCTGCCAGGGGAAGGCGGCTGGGCACCCACCGCCTTGTTCAACGTGTACGTGTGGACGCTGAAGCCGTTGATGTGTCTCAGGGAGGCGGGAATGCCGCGCTGTCCGAAGAGGTGCATTAGGGCGTGCATCCCCTCGGGATTGTTCAGGTGGAAGTCCCAGAACATGGAGTTGTCCGGCACGTTCGTCTGCGGGTGCCGCTTGTGGCTGCGGTTCATGGACGGGAACTTGATGGGATCGCGGATGAAGAAGACGGGCAGGTCGTTGAAGACGAAGTCCTGGACGCCCTCCTCCGTGTAGAACTTGGTCGCCCAGCCGCGGACATCGCGGACCGTGTCGCTCGATCCCTTCTCGCCGCCGACGGTCGAGATGCGCGTCAGGATCTTGGTCTTCTTGCCGACACCAGTCAGGAACTTGGCGTCGGTGAGGTCGGAGACATCTTCCAGGACTTCGAATTCGCCAAACGCGCCCGCGGCCTTTGCGTGGACGCTCCTACAATTGCAGGGTCAGCCTCAGACACGTCCATGTCGCGGGTCGACGAAACAAGCGTTCCGCCGGGATCGTGCCGTACCGCTCAGGAATGCGTTCACGCGCGAAATGGGCCAGGACCTCGACCGTCTGCACATCGCTGAGCACGACCAGGCCGCCATTGCTGCTGCCGTAGCGAACCGCCTGGGCCGAGCCGGGACTCGGACTTGGCTGGCCTGGAAGGATGACAGTCAGATGGGGTATTATTGGGTCGAGACGGAGGACGAGAAGCTCCTTACCGTTGGCTAGCGTCGCCATAGGGTTGTTCGAGGCAGACTGTGACGGGTCAGCCACGACCTTGCCGTTGCCCGCTGTTGGGGGGAAGGGTGTGACGACTGGCCATGATTTCAACTCGAGTATAGCTTCACGTTCAGATCACTTAGGTCGGGACGTCGAGAAGCTGGTTCAGGTATGTATGCCTCCGTCCTCGCGAGCAGGACATGGCCCGTCCTATCAGGCCCTTTGTATTCGCACTTATCGACAGCCAAATGGACGGCCAGACTAGGTTGAACGGCCGAGACTCCCCCGCCGGCTTGGACGTGCTCGTCTCTAAAGGTGGCATTGCAGCTGCCGCCTATGTCATAACCCCGCATCGATACATGCCGCGTTTGGCCCGGCGGTATCGTGAATATTTCGGGGTTGTCACACGTATCAGGCTTCAGAGTTTGGCCTCGATGGTCGGCCGGCCGGCGTGTAAGGAGGGCGCACGCTCGACACAAACAGGAAATCAGGGGGCCGAAGAGTTGACTTGCAGCGCCAAAGTCAAGAGTCCCCTCTGGTGGGAGGGGGGACTCGTGCGAGTCTAGTCCATGCCCGGCCGGTTGCAGCTGTGATCCCTGCCGCACACGTCCGCGTACCAGCCTTCAACGGAACAGGCTTCTTCTGCCGGCCGTACCATCGACACTATCATCGACACTTGGACGGCCCGGGGGGGCTAGGCATGCAAGGGCTGCCTTAGTGACACCTCCCAAATTCGTGCCGGACTTCTCTCGCCGATCTTGACTCGGCATGCCGGAACAGTAGGGAAAGTATAAGTCGGACACGGAGGCGAGGTGGGGATGAGTGTGAGGGATGCATGTATAAAGCTTCTGGGCCCTTTGCCATGACGTTGTCTCAAGCTTCGCCCGGCATCCTTCGTGTCCTTTTTTTTGCTTCTTCCGCCGCCGGCTGCTGCTCGCTCCTCGACCAACATGGAGACCTCCAACCGCCCCGATGAATGGAAGATCGAGCAGGGAATGTCCGGGGCTGTGCTCCCGATCCTTGACATGACCGGGCCCAAAACCAAAGCGCTCGAGCCCCAGACGTTTGGCCCGCTCACCAAGAATGCCGAGGCCATCAAGGCCGTCGGGAGCGGCAAGGATCTCTTCGCTCGGGAGCGAAAGGGCTGGGTCGGGTAGGTCCACCGTCCATCGCCGGCCGGCCCCGGATGTCCGGACTGCCGTGGGCCGGACCGCCGGGCAATCGGGGTGTGGATGCTGATCCGACCTCTCGGTTGCCAGGTTTGTCGAGTGGGAGAACTACCCGGACAAGAAGGCGGCCGCTCACAAAATGCTGACGGCGCAAACCTTTCCGCCGAACCCGGAGTTCCAGCTCGGCCCGATCCCCGGGACCAACCCGGTGCTTCCGGGGACGCACTGGAAGATGTGGCACCACGCACTCGGCGGCGAGCTGCACAAGGTGCCCGACGACTCGTGGGACATTGTGCGCAAGGAGAAGCATCCGGACATGCTCCACCTTCTGCAGTTCCCGTACAACGGCGAGCCGCCGAAGCGGCTGGTGACGTCCAAGGAGATCACGCCCAACTCGCTGCACTTCGTCCGGAACCATGGCGGGATCCCCATCATCGACAAGGAGCACTACAGCTTCCTGCTGGACGGGCTGGTGGCCAAGCCGCGGTCCTTCACCCTCGACGACCTCATGGACGAGGCCAAGTTCCCGCGCATGGAGAAGGCGGTGACGATCCAGTGCTCCGGCACGCGGCGCATCGAGCAGATCCTCAAGTACGCCGGGCAGGGCGACGAGGTGCCGCAGGCGCCGTGGGCCGAGGGCGCCATCGGCACGGCGCGGTACGTCGGCATCAGCCTGAAGAAGGTGGTCAAGGCCTGCGGCGGGCTGGTCGAGGGCGCCAAGCACCTCGAGTTCTACGGCGCCGACACCTACTTCAAGGACGACAAGACGATGAACTACCTCGTCAGCGTGCCGTGGAGCAAGGTCAAGGCCAACGAGGTGATGCTGGCGTGGGAGATGAACGGCGAGGTGCTGCCGCGCATCCACGGCTACCCGCTCCGCATCGTCGTCTTTGGCTACATCGGGGCCCGAAGCGTCAAGTGGCTGTACCGGATCAAAGCCATCAAGACGCCGTCGCCGGCGCCGGTCCAGAGCCAGGAGTACCTGTACTTCCCGCAGCAGGTGGGCAAGTACAACTTCAAGCTGACCGACGGCATCCAGATCCAGGAGATGCCGGTCAGCTCGGCCATCATGACGCCCTGGACCAAGCAGGTCGTCGTCCACCAGGGCCGCATCCGCTGCAAGGGCTGGGCCTACTCCGGCGGCGGCCGCTGGCCCGAGCGCGTCGAGCTGTCGGCCGACGGCGGCTTCAACTGGTACACGGTCCCGGTCGAGAACCTGTCCAAGAAGCGCAAGTGGACGTGGCGCGTGTGGGAGTACGAGCTGCCGTGCGACGTCGAGGGCTGGGTCGAGATCGTCTGCCGCTGCTGGGACAATTCGCTCAACACCCAGCCGCCGGACGTGCGCACCGCCTGGAACTGGGGTCTGCACGTCACCAGCTCCTGTCATCGCATCTGCGTCTACAGCGTCAACAAGACGCGGCCCTCGACCAAGGCCCGCCTGGACGAGTTTGAAAAGCGTGGCATCCCGCTCGGTCCCATCACCGTCCCGCTCGCCTTCCCGTCTCAGTCCCGGGAGGACTACGAGAAGTACTGGCGCGAGCACGATCCGCGCGATGCCGAGGATGACTGAACTCGGTGACATGCGAGCGATGTCCTCTGACGGGGTCGAGGCATCCAATCCAACTTCATGGACATGAATGACAATGACTGCGGGCCAAAATCGGACTTAGCTGGTACTTGTGCGGAAAAAATTGATTGCTTGCCCCTGATGGTTCGCATTCCATGAAAGTCTCGTCTTCCGTGAGCATGAAACAGTGTAGATATTTTCATCATCCCGACCCATTAGAGCCGCGCCTAATATCAAGGCCGTCGGTACGATATATCGTGACGCGGTCCGGTCGCCAACCCTAATCTTTTCCGGCTCAACCGCGTAAGCTGCCAGGTTCCCCCAAGCCTGTGAAACACCGGCGTCGTCAGCATGGATAAAAAGAAGATTTGGGCTTGTTTTGATGCCAGGGAAAGCCTGGAGCTACGGCTGCGGCGGAAGCTACTTTTAGTGAGTCTGTTTCTGGCAGTCGCACTCTGGACGTAACTGTGCTTGGACGCGCTACCATATTCTCCAGAACAATAATCCAAATGGCCTTGAAGAGAAATATTCCTCAGATGGCCTGATGGTAGCCAGTGTTATCGGTCCATTTCGTGATAGTCGATGGCAGGATAAGACGACAACGACGTATGCGGGGCAATGAAGTACATACATGTAGCATAGAAAGGTACGATGACTCATTTCGTCTTACCTCAGCTCAACGGCCTGTGAAGATGCAAAGAATAGCGGTCACGGAGCGAAATGAGAAAATTCGTCGCAGCAAGAGACCAGTCGCCTCGCGATCCGAACCTCGCACCAAGTCTTGGAAACATCGACCCTTTTTCTCAACTCGAGAGCCTCCCGATCCTGTTCCTACAGACGAATCTGGCCACATCGTCAATCAGGAATGGCGTCAAGCGACCTGATGGCCGCCGAGGCGGAATGGAGAGAGCAGTTTGCGGCGATGCAAGCTGCGCTGGCCGACCTGAAGCTTCCTCCCACGCCGAAGCCGGACGAGGACGACTGTGTCGACGATGACGATCTCAAGGGCTACTCTTCGGGAAGCAGTGACCAGGATGTATGGGACTTCATCTCCGAGGACGACGAAGACGGCTACAGCAGCGACTACGGGCTTTCTGAAGAGGCCGAGCTGGACCTGTCCCAGGGCCAAGGCTGGTTCGTGAACAAGAGCTCGGAAATAGCGGCCAAGAACGGCCTGTCGCCGGACGTCTTCCAGGCGCAAATCGCGGGACTGCTCACTTCCAACCATCCGGATGAAGAGCTGCAGGCCCATCTCTCCGACTTGGTTGGATTCGACGACCTCGAGTTCATCATAGAGATACTGGCGCGCAAGGAAGAGGTTGCCGCGGCCCTGACCGCGCAAGAGCCGCAGGCCGAGACGGGACGTCGTCTCTTGACTCGGTCGGAGCGCGACGAGGCGCTCAAGCGGCAGGACGCCGCGCACAAGACCGTTGCCCTCGCCCCGAGCCATTCGAAGGAACCGCACTACCCGCACGTCTACAAGTCGTACCACGCTGGCAACACGCTGAGCTCCTCGGGCAAGAAATACGGCCTGCCGGTGGGCAGCCAGCGGCTGCAGTTCGACAAGTACGAAGAGTACGCCATCCCCGCCGGCCGCAAGGGTTCCCTCGGCCCCGGGCAGAAACTCGTCAAGATATCCGACATCGACGGCCTCTGCGTCAATACTTTCAAGGGCTACAAGGCGCTCAATCGCATGCAGAGCCTCGTCTTCCCCGTCGCCTACAAGACAAACGAGAACATGCTCATCTGTGCGCCGACGGGTGCGGTGAGTCGGACCCGAGCCCCGGCGACTCGTAGGACACCCAAGCTCACAGCGCGATAGGGAAAAACCGATGCTGCCATGCTCACGATCCTGCACACCGTCGGGCAGCATGTCTTTCCCAGCCCGGTCGAGGAGCCCCAGGCGACCGAATTTGCCGTCAACGTCGACGACTTCAAGATCGTATACGTGGCCCCCATGAAGGCGTTGGCTGCCGAAGTCACCGAGAAGCTGGGCAAGCGACTGGCCTGGCTCGGCATCAAGTGCCGCGAGTACACGGGCGACATGCAGCTCACCAAGGCCGAGATCGTCCAGACGCAAATCATCGTCACCACGCCCGAGAAGTGGGACGTCGTCACGAGGAAGGGCACCGGCGACACGGAGCTCGTTCAAAAGGTTCGCCTCCTCATCATCGACGAGGTCCACATGCTCCACGACGAGCGAGGCGCCGTGCTGGAGTCGTTGGTGGCCCGGACCGAGAGGCAGGTCGAGAGCACGCAGTCGCTCATCCGCGTCATCGGCCTGAGCGCGACGCTCCCCAACTATGTCGACGTTGCCGATTTTCTCAAGGTGAACCGATACGCCGGTCTCTTCTACTTCGATGCCTCGTTCCGCCCCGTACCGCTCGAGCAGCACTTTATCGGGGTCAAGGGCAAGGCGGGCTCCAAGCAGTCCAAGGAGAACCTGGACATTGTCGCCTTCGAAAAGGTCAGGGAAATGCTCGAGAGGGATCACCAGGTCATGGTCTTCGTGCACTCGAGGAAAGATACCATGGTAACGGCCAGGATGCTCCATCAAAGGGCAATCGAGCAGACGTGCGTCGACCTGTTCGACCCGAGCGGCCATCCGCGCTACGACCAGGCCGTCCGGGACATGAAGTCTTCTCGCTCCAAGGACATCCGCGAACTGCTCGCCAAGGGCATAGGGATACACCACGCCGGCATGGCCAGGGCGGACCGGAACCTGATGGAGCGCCTGTTTGGCGAGGGCGTCCTCAAGGTCCTCTGCTGCACGGCTACCCTCGCCTGGGGAGTCAACCTGCCGGCCGCAGCGGTCGTGATCAAGGGGACGCAGGTGTACAGTGCCCAGGATGGAAAGTTCGTCGACCTCGGCATCCTCGACGTCCTGCAAATCTTCGGCCGCGCCGGTCGCCCCCAGTTCGAGGACACGGGAATCGGCATGATCTGCACCACGCAAGAAAAGCTGAATCACTACCTGACGGCCGTCACCGAACAGCTGCCCATCGAGTCCAAGTTCTCGGCCAAGCTGGTCGACAATCTCAACGCCGAGATCGCCCTGGGCACCGTGACCTCCATCCACGACGCGGTGCAGTGGATCGGATACTCGTACCTGTTCGTCCGCATGCAGAGGAGTCCGACTGCCTACGGCATCGAATGGGCCGAGATACGCGACGATCCGACCCTGGTCCAGCGGCGGCGCCAGTTGGCCATCCAGGCTGCCCGGACTCTTCAGCAGTGCCAGATGATCATCTTCAACGAGCGGACGGAGGAGCTCCGGAGCAAAGACATCGGGCGCATTGCCAGCCAGTACTACATTCTGCACACCAGCATTCAGGTCTTCAACGCCATGATGCGGCCTGAAGCCACCGAGGCCGACATCCTCAAGATGATCAGCATGAGCGGCGAGTTCGACAACGTGCAGTCCCGAGACAACGAAGCCAAGGAGCTCACGCATCTGAAGAACGACGTTGTCCCTTGCGACGTCGAAGGCGGCATCGACACCCCGCAGTCCAAGACGAACATCCTGCTTCAGTCGTACATCTCCCGGCAGCAGCCGGAAGACTTCGCGCTCTCCAACGACATGAACTACGTGGCTCAGCAGTCCGGCCGCATCTGCAGGGCTCTGTTCATGCTTGCGTTGAATCGCCGATGGGGCCATCAGTGCCTCGTGCTCTTGACGCTGTCCAAATCGATAGAGAAGAGGATCTGGCCCTTCCAGCACCCTCTGCACCAGTTCGATCTGGCCAAGCCGGTCCTCAACCAGCTGGATGCGAGGGAGCACCTGTCGATCGAGACCATGAAGGAAATGGAGGCATCGGAAATCGGGAGTCTGGTGCACAACCACAGCGCCGGTAGAACCATCGCCAAGTTGTTGGAACATTTCCCAACGGTCCACGTCGAGGCCGAAATTGCACCCTTGAACCGGGACGTGCTGCGCATCAGGCTATATGTCATCCCGGACTTCACCTGGAAGGACCACATCCACGGAACGTCCGAGTCGTTCTACATCTGGGTCGAGAATTCGGACACGTCTGAGATCTACCACCACGAATTCTTCATCCTCAACCGCAAGAAGCTCCACGACGACCACGAGTTGAACTTTACGATCCCCTTGTCGGACCCCTTGCCCACGCAGATCTACGTTCGTGCGGTCTCGGACAGGTGGCTCGGCGCCGAGACGGTGACCCCGGTCTCTTTCCAGCACCTCATCCGGCCGGACACGGAGAGCGTGTACACGGATCTGCTCAACTTGCAGCCGCTGCCCATCAAGGCGCTCAAGAACCCCGGGCTCGAGGAGATTTACGCCAAACGCTTCCAGTTCTTCAACCCCATGCAGACCCAGATCTTCCACACCCTGTACCACACGGCGGCCAACGTCCTGCTCGGCTCCCCCACGGGCAGTGGGAAGACGGTGGCGGCCGAGCTGGCCATGTGGTGGGCGTTCCGAGAGCGGCCCAAGTCCAAGGTGGTCTACATCGCCCCCATGAAGGCACTCGTCCGCGAGCGTGTCAAGGACTGGGGAAGCCGGCTCGCGCGTCCGCTTGGACTGAAGCTGGTCGAGCTTACCGGCGATAACACGCCGGACACGAGGACGATCAAAGACGCGGACATCATCATCACAACGCCCGAGAAGTGGGACGGTATCTCTCGTTCTTGGCAGACGAGAGGCTACGTCAGACAGGTCAGCCTGGTCATCATCGACGAGATCCATCTCCTGGCCGGAGATCGAGGCCCGATCCTGGAAATCATCGTGTCGCGGATGAACTACATCGCGTCGTCGACGAACAACGCCGTCCGGCTGCTGGGCATGTCGACGGCCTGCGCCAACGCGTCTGACCTCGCAAACTGGCTGGGAGTCAAGGAGGGGCTCTTCAACTTCAAGCACTCCGTCCGGCCGGTGCCGCTCGAGCTGTACATCGACGGCTTCCCAGAGGTCAGGGGCTTCTGCCCGTTGATGCAGTCGATGAACCGGCCGACCTTTCTGGCCATCAAGAACCACAGCCCCGACAAGCCCGTCATCGTCTTTGTGGCGTCGCGGCGGCAGACGCGCCTCACGGCCAAAGACCTCATCAACTTCTGCGGCATGGAGGAGAACCCACGGCGGTTCTTGCGCATGGACGAGGACGACCTCCAGCTCAACCTGACCCGGGTCAAGGACGACGCGCTGAAGGAGGCCCTCAACTTCGGCATCGGCCTCCACCACGCCGGCCTGGTCGAGTCGGATCGGCAGCTTGCCGAGGAGCTGTTCCTGAACAACAAGATCCAGATCCTGGTGGCGACGAGCACGCTGGCCTGGGGCGTCAACCTGCCCGCCCACCTGGTCGTCGTCAAGGGCACGCAGTTCTACGACGCCAAGGTGGAGGGCTACCGCGACATGGACCTGACGGACGTCCTGCAGATGCTCGGGCGGGCCGGCCGGCCCCAGTTCGACAACTCGGGCGTCGCCCGCATCTTCACGCAGGACGCGAAGAAGGACTTCTACAAGCACTTTTTGCACACGGGCTTCCCCGTCGAGTCGTCGCTGCACACCGTCCTCGACAACCACCTGTGCGCCGAGGTGTCGGCGGAGACGGTCCTGACCAAGCAGGACGCCCTCGACTACCTGACCTGGACCTTTTTCTTCCGCAGGCTGCACAAGAACCCGTCGTACTACGGCCTGCAGCTGTCGGCCGAGGAGCACAGCACGGTGGCCGCGCAGCAGCTGGCCAACGACTACATGGTCGACATGGTCAACAAGTCGCTCGACGAGCTCGCCGCGTCGAGGTGCGTCGAGCTGTACCCCAACGGGGACGTGGAGCCGACGGCGCTGGGCAAGATCATGAGCTACTACTACCTGTCGCATACCACGATCCGCCACCTGGTCCGCAGCGCCAAGGCCCAGGCGTCCTTCCTCGACGTCCTGTCCTGGATGTGCCGCGCGAGCGAGTACGACGAGCTGCCGGTGCGGCACAACGAAGACCTCGTCAACGAAGCCCTATCAGCCAACCTGCCCTTCCCGGGCCACTCGTTCGGGCTGCCCATGTGGGATCCCCACGTCAAGGCCTTCCTGCTGCTCCAGGCGCACATGTCGCGCATCGACCTGCCCATCGCCGACTACGTCGGCGACCAGACAAGCGTCCTGGACCAGGCGATCCGCATCGTCCAGGCCTCCATCGACGTGCTGACGGAGCTGGGCCACCTCTCGAGCTGCCTGCAGATGATGCGCCTGCTGCAGTGCATCAAGTGCGCCCGCTGGCCCACCGACGCCCCGGCCTCGATCCTGCCGGGCGTCGACCCGGCCGCCGCCGGAGACGAGGCCGC